>LTAE01002782.1:20204-41470 GCA_001647135.1 Pontederia paniculata | reverse complement strand
CTTCATCCTATATATAAATATATATATATATATATATATATATATATTTATATATATATATATATATATTTATATATATATATATGTGTGTATGTATATATATAAGAGGAATGTGTAGCGCACTTGTACATAAAGTAATGATACTTTCTGTATAAATGAACAATGATCAATTTTTTTTGTACACAAAGTGACATTACTTTCTGATGCGCAACACGCACTGTACTAAAAATATGTTGCACTAAAGACTTGTTTGTTTTAATGTAAAACTAACTACATGTAATTCATTTTACAATAAATGGGCAATACCTTATTTGTTTTGTATGCATTGCAACTACTGTAAAGGAGTTGCAATTACAGGTGGGGTCCACAAAAGAGATATAATTATTTACGGTAGAATTGGAAATTTGAAATTTGTAATTCATTACGCATTGCAATATAAAATATATAATACATTCACATAAGAAAATATTTTTTTGTAATTGACAAAGTGACGAGAGAGAGAGAAAGAGAATTAAGAGAATGTGATATAGAACTATAGCAACAATGGTTAAATAATTATTTTTATAATTGACAATAATGATTAAATATAGAACTATAGCATTATGGTCATTTATAAAAAGTTAATAATATTAAAAATATATAAAAAAAATAAATTTAATAAGAAAACATTTACCAAAATAATAAAATTAATGTCAAATAAATTTAAAATAATATTAAAATAAAGTATATAACAAATAAAGTTAAATTCTGAAACTAATGATAAAATTTAACATAATAGCACATATCCAAATAACATAAATTATACTATTAAATTAATATAAATAGAGTAAATAAAAATATTATAAAATATATTGGTAGAAAATTAAATATTAAAATAAAAAATATTTAAATAAGATAGATTATTTAAATAAATTAAATAATATATATTATTATAAAATGTCTATTATAATTAAATAATTATTTGATTATTAATATAAAATAATATTTTTATTCTATCTAAAAACTTACAACAAATTTTTAACTTCAACCAAACAACATAATTCATTTTCTGAAATTACATTTACATCTATTCAAACTAAGAAAAAACAACTCCTATAAATATAAATCCTCACAAAATTTCTAATTACAATAATTTACATTTTAAATTTATAATTACATCAAATCAAACTATCCATAAAAGTGTCATATATATATAATTTAAAATTCTGACCGTAATTGTTGTGAGATTCAATATAGGTACAAGATTAATTAATATAGTTAAGCTCAAAATTTTAATCAGTCAGGAAAATATATGACACACGGGATTATTAATAACGATGGAGTTTCTAATTAATATCGAGAAATGATGCTGTTTGGCTTTTGGTCGCAGATAAAGAACATGTAAGATAAGATTCATACTCCAACTTCCCCTTGATCGAGACTTCAAATCCTTGTGACCGAACTTAACGTGATGACTGTTACTCGAGATTTATCGTCGATCGTCTAATCCTCCATCTTCATGCATCCAATTAACTAATATAAATTTCCTTTTCAGCTAAGTTTCGCTAAGATATATTTGTCCCTCGATCGATCTGAATAATAGTTAATATACGGTTCACGTACTGTCTTCACCTACTGGTCTTTGTTAAAGAAGCAGCAACAGCTCCCCCTGCGGCCCCATGCATGGGCGATTGGTCTTCACTGGAACAGTTGAAGTCCGTGGAAAATTAAACAGAGAATGCGTATGCACGACTGACTTTGCTTATCCTTTGATATTTCTGATCAATGCTTCCAGGTTCCAGCACCTCTTGTCTGCATGTTGTGATGTCGGCCGTCGCCTCCAGTACTTTTAATTTTTTATCTCATGGTCTTCCGTTTCATCGTAGCATGCACTAAATTTTGGCAAGAAGATTTAGCTGATTGGTCTTTCATATCTGGAGTTGCGTCAATGTCACTAAAAGACTAAACCAACAGCTGAAAGCGCAGTTCTATATTTCGTTTTGGCTGCTCTTTGGGCGTTGTTTCAGAGAACATGATGAAGATTAATTAAGAACAACACACTTCGAATAATATACAGTATTGGATTATAAATAGGGCCATGAATCGACTAAGACGTATATAATTATGATAATGTTCCAAAAAGAACTCCATCTAGAAATCTGAAAAGAACCATCAGGAAATTGAAGTCCCTCTCAACCCAATATTTGCATAGAAATTCTTCATATGGAAAACCAGATGATTACTTCATTTTCTAATGGTCAGTATCAAGATACTGCTGAATTTCCGTAGTCCTATTCATGGACAAATGAAACTACAGGAACAAGTACAGTTGTGCAACTTCTCACTTAGATGATGCCATGAACAGTTTACAGTGGGACCGAGGAGAATTTTATTGAAACTTAGCAGACAACTGAGTCAAGCTTAATTATTTAAGGTCATGATAAGATTAAGTTGGTATACATGTCAAGGCATTTACTAATTGGTTTTGCACTTCTGCAATGGAATAAGAATCATTTGAGAAGTTCACTTATTGGTCGCCCAATTTAAAGCTGCATCAGTGTGTTGTTACTTACTGGGAAGAGTGGAATTAGGCCTCTAGATACAACAACAACAACAACAAAGCCTTATCCCACTAGTGGAATTAGGCCTCTAGATATCAAGATAAAAAAAAAAAGAAACTAGCAAAAGTAGCTCATAAAGTGATTGCATGCAACTAAATTAATTAAGGGCCTTTGTGGACCAAAGCAATATACGCTCAGAGAACCATATCACATTGTCAGATCAAAAGGATGGGACTGCATCCTTTTTGGAGAAGCTTTGAGAATTGATGCTGAGGCAGCAGGGTCATATTGAGAGATTTATAGTGTGTTTGTGAGACAATGCATAGCTTTCATCACATGACCTGAACCCTCCCTCCAAAAGCATTTATATATTTAAGCTGGCGCCCTTCCATCAGTAAGCAAAAAGATGATGCCCTTTGTCTCTTTCTGTTGCTAAATGATTGTAGATTAAGTAGATTTCATGTCATTATGTCTTTGTTGACACTCTCAACTTGTATAGATTAAGTAGATTCCTGTTTTATCCCTTGAGGTCTGTTAATTAATTTGGTTGGCCCAAAGAAAGATTAATTCTACAGTTTAAAGTGCATATGTACAGTTATCTGATTTGATCAGAAGAAAAACCCCAATCAATTATGCAACTCTAAATTGTGGCATTACAGAGAAATCTGACTGGCATTTCAAAGGGGCAATAAGAAACAGCTGTTTACAAAACTAATGGTTCAACATTTCATGTCTTAATCAGCGAATCTGCACTGGCATGTGTCAGGATCACACTGCAAAAATCCACTCTTTTTTCTCAGTATATATTCTGCAATGGCCATATCACTTTTCCATAAAAAATGGCAAGCTGCTAACTGTGCACAGGAAGCCCTGATCGAACAAGTTTAGCACAAGTACCTTTCACATTCCATGCTCAGAGCAAGAATGGAAACCCAGGCGTTGGCAAAAGCAAATTACCAGGGGGATCAAAGCCTCGTCCATTTCAGCCATCCTCAGCATCCACTGGTTCGAATGAGCTTGCCGTACCTCTTCATGTGCATGGGCTGCAGGGAATACGGCGCGGGGAAAAGGTTCAGATGCCAAAGGTGCGATTTCGATCTGCATGACTTCTGTGCGTTGGCTCCTCCGTCTCTGATCAATCACCCCTTCCACCACCAGCATCAGCTTGTCTTCTTCACCAGACCTGCAGGTAGATATATTATTGACGAACGCAGTAATCAATTCATACGAGTTTCTTAGCCTTTGCCTGATGCATGCATGCATGCATGCATGCATGGGGTTTGTATTGCAAATTAAGGTGGCTTTCTTCGATCGAGGTGTCATGTCTGCGGCAAGAACGCCAAGGGGTACGCATTCCGGTGCACTTCCTGCAGCCTGGAGATGCACCCTTGCTGCGCTTCCATGCACAAGGAGATGTGCTTTCCCAGTCACCAGCATCCTCTGCGCCTGTCACGGCCAGCTGCAGCTTCTTCGGCGGATTCAGGCGTCACCTGCAACCTGTGCCAGAAGAAGAAGTCGGGCGGACAGATGTACCACTGCGTGCAGTGCAAGTACAACCTGCACGCTGTCTGCGCCAAGGACATGGTCAATGGACTTTACGCTTATGGGATGAGGGCTCCTCCTGAGAAGGCAAACAACGTGCTCGGATCGGCGGCGAGGATGGCGACTCATGCGTTCTTCGGCATCATCGGCGGACTAATCGAAGGCATAGGAGAAGGGTTCGGCGAGGCCCTCATTGAAAACATCGGGAGGGGCAGTGTCAAAAGCATCAAAGATGACAAGTAAAAACTTTAATTGCATGCATGGCCTGCATGCAGATTAAGAATTTAACGAGTACTAGAAGAAAAGGACATGAAGTGCATGCTGTGATGATAACTACAATTAAAACTATGTAAGTATATATAAACCTGCATGAATGGTTCTTCTGGTTGTATGTATCAAGTGATACGTGTGTGTATGCTCAAGATGCACTTATTTTATCCACTGCCATGCATAGTGTGTGATCTCTATGTATTTAGCATAATTTGCTTAGCACTCTCCTTAATTTAAGTGGCTTGCATAGACGACGTTATATATATAGTTATCTGTTCAATATTCGGGTTCAGTCCTCTCAGTACTATTGTTGCCTACCAAATTTGTTGATTCACAAAACAAGATCAAATTTTGATATTTTGGGTTCTTTTGAAAATAGAGTCAGATGATTGGTTTTTTGCCCAAGAAATAGGAAAAGAAAATCGAGATCAGTGAAGAATTTCCAATGGAAGGAACTCTTCGGAGGAGATGACATCATAGAACACATTATGCTGCTGACTGGAACACTAAACTTTCTATGGAACATTAGGATATCACATTATATTATTTTTATTATCATCACAGTTATTTGGCTTCGTCTAATTATCTGCATTGCGTTTTGAGTCACATAATTAATTATGACGATTGAAGTTCTCATAAGAATTTATTGTATATGTAGAAATTCGAGATTAGAAATTGCTTACTGAGGATATCACACTATATTTTCATTTCACAAGTTTTAGGCTTGTAATGTCAAGGTCCATGATACCAAAATTGCCACCTAGTTGTGCATTACTTTTTAGAGGGTGAGAAATATATTGAACAGATTTTATTTCACACATGTTCGATTTCAAATTTATAGTTAAAATTGAAGCACTTGAATCAAACTATTAAAAAATAATTTATTATTACTTAAATAATATTTTAATCTCAATCGTATAACAAAAATTGAACAATATCCCCTGTCGAGCCCAATATGCTACTATCGGGGCCGGGCTGATATCAGGCCCATTAATGATATAGCCCATTAATTTATCCAGTTTGGTCATTCTGACCATTTGAACCATATGCTTGTGAGAAAAATGGCTGTCACATAAACATAATTAGGATTGGGAAATTACCTTAATCTTCAAAGAAACCCACATCAATTGCACTCATTCACTGAAATAGATGCTATTTATGAGGGATGATGTAGAAAATCAGGACTTCTAACTAACCCTTGAAAGATATGTGTCCTAATTAGAATTGGAGAACTTTTCTTTTCCTTTTAAATCTTCTAACCAGAGAGATGAGGCACCTTTTGTCCACAAACCAAGACAAAGGGGCAGCGTGACCTCCCAAATCTTCTATCCATCATTTGTTGACAACAATCCAAGAAAAAAAAAAGAGAAGGGCTAAGCGATGATGTCTATATATGTATAAACGCCACCAACAAACCGAGGCGGCCACTTTTCTTATGGCCTTTGCCTCCCACACGCACACACAGATGAGAGATGACTTCTGTTCTGCAGTGTTACACGCCAAGACGAAACATATTAAACAGCTCGGAATCAAGTGAACCAAAGTGATAAGGATATTAATGAAGTGACGACAGAGAGACGCAACAAAGAAACGATCAAACTGCACCAGAAACAAAACAAGAGGAGACCACCGGCAAGATGATGTAGAACAAAGACTTGTTTATGTACACGTATACTGTACCAGCTCAATTGTGTGCTGCACATGCCATGCGAAAATATACTCCTTTTATACGGAAATGAGACTTGCAAATGCTTCTTATTAAAAGCATCTGTTTACAAATTGCTGTTCACAACGTTATCTGTGCCACAAAAAAAAAAAAAAAGAATTAAAGTCCAGCTGCACGAGCAGTTTGGTTATGCTACATTGCTACTGAAACATATATATATATATATATAGTTGTACTTTACTCCTAAAACTATTCAGACAAAGAAAAAAAATACATAGGAATTAGTCACTTTTCTACTGCACCCATGTATGGATTAATTTTAAAAGAAAAAACAAGAAAGAAATGTGAGCGAAAGAAGAGCAAAATGTAAGATGACAGCTTGTTACACAGGAAGGTAAAGAAAACAAGGTAGGTCATCTTGCAATTGGAGGCTCAAGATAACTATTATTGCCTCGGCTCGGAAGACCAACTTTTATGTGCAATTTCTTTTGCTCTAGTATTGATGCAGATCCAACCGTTAGAAAGTGCTAACAAAACCTGGACATGAATACACGAGTTTGCTCTTCTCAAGTTAAATTGTGCCAAAGTCCACCTTATTCCACTTGAAAGGCTCAATACAGCGTACGTATGGTGCACCTCGAAGGAATACACATACGCAGACACATACTGCAGCAATCGCAAGCATTGAATGGACATAAGGCCGTTGAAGAAGTCCTTTTGATCGAGAAGTTTGCTTAAGTCTCCTGGCACCCATAAGTGCACACTGAGCACATGATCTTGCTCCAGGAGGATTGACACCAGTCCTCTTGGACTCTCCTGTCCGCGACTTTGCAATGGATATCTCTTCCTCTTCAATGGCAATTGTCACCTGGCCAATTTTCTTGTCTGCAAGTTTCCTGGCCACCAATCTGTTGTATGCATCGTGATTTCTCATCATAGCATACAAATAGGGAGACTGATTATTATCATCTCGAATCGAATTCCAGCTTTTCAACCCAATCTACAATACAAACAAAGGAAAGACATGAGTACTAATGAACCCATCAGAAAATGCATATATGCAGAAAAAGATGTGTGTGTCTACCTCCTGTGGATCACTTGTCAATGCGTCAACCAAGTCACTGGAATCTTGTGTAGATGCAGCCAGATGCAATGGTGTTACTCCACCAGGGCCAGCCATGTCAGGAGGAAAGGGATAGAAAGCAGAGCCATTTTCATTACTCACGGAGTAGTGGACAAGCAAATCTACCATTTTCCTGCACTTTCTCTTAACTGCTCTGTTCAAGAGGTGAATTTCTGAGAGCATTTCCAGTGATTCTTGTTTTAGAGAATCATTTCTTGAGCTTCTCTCCACAAGTATATCAAGAAGAGTTTTGATGAGAGTACACCAATCATGCTCAACTGAGAATGTAAAGAGGTACTTGAAGCGTGCTGTTGAGAAATCTTGAAGAGGCGAACTAGAAGGTGCATAGGTTCTTTGAAATAACCAACCAAGCTCATTTAGGAAGTGCAAAACATCATTCTTAGTGTGGGGGCGAGAATCATCTTGAACCTGATAATCAGGATGAATATGAGCATTACAGACACGTTCCTCAAAATCAGATTCAAGAACTCTCAACTCTTGACAGATCCCAGCATCTGCTATGATAACAGGAAAGCTGTTGCCTTTAAATCCATTTTCCACCTGGAGAATCCATGAATAACTGATAAGAAAATTTCCTTTTAATCTTATTTACGAAATTTATAAGACGCATCATTAAGATGTCCAAAAAGTCCAATATAACAGAATGAGGTTTAAATGAAGACCTCAATAAAACAGCGACCGAAGACCTTTGGAGGCCCTCCAGGAAAATTAAAGCTCTCAATGCCGGAATCATCGTATATTGTTCCCGGATATGGGCACATGACTTCTTTGGATATGTACTTACCCCTATAAGTGCAATATATCCTGCAACAGAAAAGAAACATATATGAAGATGAAAATCATTTCGTACAAATACTTATATAGATGGTTAAAGATTTCATAACTCACTTGGTCCCAGGAATTGTCAAATTGCGACCTTTTAGAACAAGAGTAGTATCCTGCCCACTCACAACAGCAACAGGTGACACAGAGGTCAACTCTGGAGCACTCCATGTTCTCCAAGATTTAGACAAGCGAATTTTTCCTATAATAACATATTAACTTATTAACAAACCTAAAGAATGATTTTACAATCATAATAAATAAGATTGAGGTGCTTATGAAGGCACGATTTTGAGAAGAATATTGACACAACACACCATCTTTATGTGACACCAGTTGTCTATTCGTTCGAACCAAAAATCTACCATTCCTCCAAAATTCTGATTCGGGATACTGAATTAGCAAATCAACACGCTGACGGAGATTTTCTTCTAACTGTAATGGCCAAAGAATGTACCAAGATTCTGAAAATAGGAAGTAACCCAAATAATTAATAAAGAAATATATAAGTGATTTGTCACCTCTTCCCAAGCAGCAGGCAACATTGATGCATAAACAGATAAAACTACACAACCGGGTCGGATATAGCTCTCCATCTCTGATGGACTGTTCGAGAGCCAATTCAATATCTGTAGTTTAAGAGTAACAACATTACTACATCGAACAACATCGTTAATTTTGTCATATAACATAGTAAGTAACTGAAATCAAAGTCTAGATAACCTGAGCTTTGAGGGCCCCAGGGAAACTGCTAGGATCTTTACCAAATAGCTTAAATATGATCCGCCCAGTGCGATCCTTCAGGTAATAATGTAAGGAAAGGTCTGAATATGCAATCCATTACAATAATCTATAAGGAAATAAAGAAAGATAACTAACATAAATCATGTTACCTGGGCATCAGAATTGGAAGTAGAAGGTGACTGGTCTGAACCAGATGAGGATGCAAAACC
The DNA here is from genome assembly GCA_001647135.1 of Pontederia paniculata. Taxonomy (NCBI): domain Eukaryota; kingdom Viridiplantae; phylum Streptophyta; class Magnoliopsida; order Commelinales; family Pontederiaceae; genus Pontederia; species Pontederia paniculata. Next base: position 32,533 of record LTAE01002782.1, on the reverse strand, counting down.
TGTATGAAAAGGGACACTTCGCCCTTCTCCATGCTCACCTTGCCTTTCTGACTCCTTGAAGAGGTTAAGTGGTGTACTCCAGCCAAGACTGGAGCTCAACTCAATAACTGAATTATCCTCTCTGTATCTTGATTCCCGTCTCTGCTTCATATTCTCTGCAGTTGAATGTAGAGGGAACAACTTCTGCGTAACTGGGGGAGAAGAAGAAGGGGATCTTTCTTCCATAGGGTTACTACTTTCAGATGACATGTATTTTAGACCAGATCCCAGCTCCGGCGGGCTGCCATCATCAGAAGAGCCGAACAATTGCAACAGTAGAGTAGATCGTGATTCACGGAGTGCCTGATGAGATACTTCAATTGGGGATTGACTGCCATAATCGTCTTTTCCCACAACAACTGAAGAAAACAATTGTTCAGATTTCTTTTGTGAATTAGCATCAGCGACAGGCTGCGGATTATGAAACTTGGATTTATCATTCCCACTACTTTCACTATTCCCTTGAGACAGAGATCCTAGAGCATCAGAAGTAGATGCCGCAACCGCTGTAGACAGAACTGCAAGGAGATTCATGGTTGAAGGCACTGTTTGCTCGTCATTTGCTTTTGCTGATTGTTCTAGTGGAACATGTTGAGGAGTTTGTGATGCATCAGGGTCAAAACTTCCAGCTTCAGAATCTTTGGTAGAAAGGTTTGCTTTATTCAAAGTTTTGATTTTACTAATAAGTTGGATGAGATTATCTCTGTCAGGCGGCTGAGATATGCTGGCTGGTTTACTTTGGCTATTACCTGGAATTATAAAACCAACACAGTAAGGTGACAATCATCAACATTCTCTTGATATCCTACCACACAAAGCCTCAGGAATCCTTACCTTGAAGGTGTGCTATAGTTGCTATCAAATTAACTATGTCCAAACTTCCAGCTGTTGCATTCTCTTGATTTCCTGGAAGCAAATTCGGACCAGGAGCTTCCTCTGAGTGAGGCTTCCTTCTTCGTTTGTTATGTCCTGCAAGCCTACGCCTGCAGCTCCTCTTACCCTCATCAAACTCCGATAGGTCATGGAATCTGAACAAGAAAATTGTCACAGCTTAACATCCCTTGAACAGAAACAGGAATACCATATAGCCATTAGGCTATATTCCATCGAAAAAGGAAAGGGAAGAAAGGGAAAAAAAGACTTCGGACTTCTTATTAAAGGAGGGAAAGCATGAGAATCAGAAAACTCCATTCGGAAATCAAAGTCAATCTCCATAGGGAAAAAAACATGCAAATATCAGAAAAAGAAAAAAAAACCTTATTTGATCCAGAATCAGGTTAAGCATGGGCTAGTTAAAGGCAACACATCTGTGAAACATCTTCAAGATGCAAAAGAGAACCCATTTAGTAGACAGGAGCCACAATTGAACATGATAAGAACAATTCATGAAAAAAAATTGTCAAAATAAGGACCTAAAGATGGCCGCAGCCAAAACTTGGCAGGGGTAATCCACCGAGGACGGGCGACCAAGCAAGGAGAGAGAGAGAGAGAGAGAGAGAGAGAGGTTACCTGCTGCACTGCTGGCAAAACCGCTGCATCTTGTTCCCGACAAGCGCCCTGGTGGTCTTGCTGTGCATCTGGCACACCTTGTGCCGCCGGTGGTAATCCTTGGCGCCCGACAGATCCGCCTTGCAGTCGTCCACCTGGCACATAGGATAGTTTCCGCCGTTTCCCGGCGACCCCGAACGGACCCTCTTGCTCGGCCTCGCCGCGGCGGAGAAGGTTCCCCCTCCGAGCTTCAGCGTCAGTCCGGCGGCTGCGTCTTCCTCAATACTCCTGCTCGAAGACGGACTCTTGGATATGTCCTCACCTCTATTCTTCTTCTGCTGTTGCCGTTGCTCCATCTCCGCAGCGCCGTCTCCAGAAACCACCCTTGTAGATCCGGACGCGTCGGCGGCGGGCGCAGCCGTGAAGTTGTAGCAGTCCCACTCCCACGCGTTGACGTTCCAACTTCCGACGCCGGGCATCGGCAGAGCAGCTTCCATCAGCCTCTGCTGCTGATGCTGCTGGTGCTGCTGCTGCTGCGAGGTCTGATTCTGCCATGGGAGATCACGCTTCCTGGCGAGGGGCGGCGGCAGGCTGACGGGAGGCGCGACCTGCGCGCCCGATTCCATTTCCTCTTCCTCGCTTTCACCAGCTCCGATCGTCCAAAACTAATTCATCACAGCCAGGCGACCAAAATAACAAACCCTAATCGTCAAATCCGAAAGAAAAAGGAATCGGAGGATGAAACCAACAAGGCAACAGGAAGAAGAAGGAGGAGGAGGAGGAGAGAGGGAGAGAGAGAGAGAGAGAGAAATTAATTAGAAAAACAAAAAATTAGAGAAGTAAGAAAGAGATAGAAGGGAAAAAAGCAAGGAATGGGTTTTATTTTTGTTATTTTTATTTTAACAGTTGCTTTGCTTGATGGAGACGATTTTTTTCCAGTACACAGTACACTATTTTTTCGTACTCTTTTTTTTTTCTTCCCAAATTTATTTTATTGTATGGATAAATCCCAAATTAAACTTGTAAGAAAATTAAGGTCTTCAAATGATAATTTAATGGCGGATTAGCTGGTGATTTGTACTACATCATCTCTTTATTTTAGGGAGAGAGGGAGCTCGGTCAGTCGTCGGACTAGGGCACCATGAAAATAGGTAAAGGTGCCAAAAATCAATTATTTCCATGAAAATAGGTTACTTTAACACTTTCATTAAAATTCATAATAATAACGAAAATAATTAATATATTACCTGTCATATAATATTATTTATCTTCTTAATTGTAAAATATTTAAATTTATAATGAAAGTTAGATTTTTCTCTTTTTTATTTTGTCATCCATTATAAGTTTATTAAATCATCTAAACTTTCTTTCAAATATGAAATGAAAACAATGTATGAAATTTTAATAGGGTTAAGCACAATTTTTGTCTCAATCACATGAATTTAATTTAATTTTAAAAAAAATTGAATCCAAACTTGATCCGACCTAAGAAAAGTTACTCAATGCATTTGACTAAAAAAATATTAATATTAGCATTAATAATTATTTTATTTAAATTAATTATTGCTAATAATTTTAATACTTATTGTTCTTGACCTTATTTTTGTAATTACTATTAATTTTATTTTAAAATTGTATTTTTTTCTATGTTTATTGAAATTTAAAATAACTAAATCCGACTTCAATTTTTGCGTATCGATCCAACACGGTATCTTGCCCAAAAATTTTCTTTTTGGTCTAACTTGGGTCCCAACTTTGGCTCATCCCTAATTTTTTTAATGTTAACATATTGATATGACCCAAAAAATCAAATTATTTAACTGAAAAAACTTAATTGTATTTCAAGCATGATATTAAAATTTATGTGCTCCATATTTTATATTATCCCTTTGGAGTTGTCACTGTCATGTATTATAAGTTCTACAAAAATCATTAGTTGATTTACTGGGCCTTTAATTTTGATTGTACAAGTCACTCAAATTTTGTAAAATACAAATGTATGCTACTCAATCGAAGATTTCAATATTTAATTCACACAAGGTTTATTTCTTCATGAAAACCACCCTTTAAACTGTTTTATCGTATAAAGAGCGTCTACTTGGCATATGCAACATCGTCTATTTTTAAGTAAAGTTATTTTTTAAAGTCATCAAAAACTTTATTAACAAAATATATTCTGCATATGCACTTTGCAAAAAATAATAAATAATAATAATAAATAAAATATATTATTTTTTTTTATGATGTGACACATGTCATTAAATATGCATTATTAACTTAACTTTTTACTTAAATCATGACCTAATAAAAAATGGGTGATTCAAAATATAATTATCTAAATTATAATTTTGCAAAAGTTGAATGATCCAAAATATAATTCTAAAAAAAATCGAGGGACTTATATATTTCAAATAAAGGTGAGTCAAGACATACTTTTTGCAAAATTTATACTTTAAAAGTTTTCTTTATTTAGTTATTGGGCTACTATGAGCTATGACTTTTCTTATTGAAACAATGAAAAATTTTTTATATTAAAATTATTGATTTTGATCAATCAATTATTCAATTATTAAGTTAATGAAAAATATCGTAGCATTCTTAGAAGAGCATTATACTACGAGGATGATGGTCCTTTGAGGACGTTACAATGAATATATTATTACTTATCAATAATACTATTCGATCTCAAAGATAGGATGATCAACAAGAACACTTAATTAACAATGAAATTCGACCAATGTTATTTAAAATCTACAAATTTAAAATTAGATTTTATAAAAAAAAGTATAAGAAAGATTACTTAAATTGAATATGAGAATAATAAGAAAATGTATATATGTTTTACGTTTTAAATGTCTTTAACCTATATAAAATTATTCAATTAACATACAATTATGATATATTAACAAAGATACAAGCTATAATAATTATATTAAATCATTTGTTTGCTATGAGATGAGTCTAGAGCATTAAATCAATAGATATGTGAATTGAGCTGGCCTTACCATTTTTATTAATAGATCATATTTGAAACAATTAATGATTTAATTAATAAAATAATAATATAATAAAATGAATAGTAACTTAACTAATTGAAAATTGTTAACAAATTTATTAGTAACTTTAATACAAAGTAGAATTCAATAAGTATATCAATTTAACTAATTCATCTTATAAAATGACATAAATGGTCGTAGATGTAACTTATATAATTTGCATTCAATGAATTTGAGATAATGATAAATATTTTTTTTATTTTTTAATTCATATATTTTTGTATTAAGTCGTGATAGTTATATTTAATGTGAGAAAAAGATAAATAAAGATTTTGTACGTAAAATGAATAAAGATGATAATTTTGTATTTTTTTATAAAGGAGACTCACATGCCTAATATAAGAAAAAGTAAAATAGAGAAATGAAAATGCAGACGAGTTTTAGAATGATAATAGAAACATATAAAGACATGATATATTTGAATTAAATACCCAATTATTAACATTTAAATTACATATATTGGTGTTAACAATGTGTCAACAATTTCATAGTATGAAAATCCTAATAGTGATTAGTTATTATTATGCATTATATTTAACATTGTTCAAATAACAAATTGACATTAAATACAATATTTGTAATCACAATGAAGTACAATAAGTCATTACTAAGGTCGTAAGCTTTCTTTCGTTGTGGAAGATTAAAATGAATTTTGTGATTTATATTAAAGAAGAAGTACACGTTTAACTTTGACTTCTATTCAAAATTGATTACTTAGCATTTTTTTGTCTATCTCACAATTCACAATAAAAAAACAAAATTAAACGAGGAATTATATTGCTGAAAAAAATTCATTTGTTTTCCAAAGTTGAATATATGTGTCATTATAACATAATTCATTGCAAGTTAAAAAATGAAATCAAAGAGATGTTGAGCATTTGTGCTCTTATAATTATCTTCATAAGCATCTAAAAGCAAGTGCGGAGGTATACAACTAATGACAATTATTTTTGGTACTTGCAATATTGAAAAGTTTAATGGAACTTAGTTATGTTCACATCATGATCAAATCACATTTTTATTTAGTCAAAGTTCCTTGTTATTCATATAAATACTTACTCATAGAGAAAGGATCAAAGGATTGCAAACAATAGTGTGACAATCACGTTAATAAAGTAAAATGAAATTGTTCATATCATCAAATGAATTGATTTATTATCTATCATCTTGATTTTGTATTAGGATGTGATAGTTGTTTTTATTATCTTATAAACATATGCATATTATGCACATTTTCAAAAGCAAAATTTATGTTTTTATTAAATTAATGATATATTAGTTTTAGATGGGTGACAATGTAAATATATAACATTTTCTCACCAATAGCCATACAACTTTTACGCGATCACGAACTTTGATGTGTGATACCTTACACAACAATGGCGAAAATAACATCGAAAATAGCAACACAAAATACAATTTGAATTTGACAAGTGACGCAATGTGCATGTGCACGCACGCACACACATATTCTATTTCTATTTTTTGCTACATTTTATTTTTAATATTTTTTTCAAATAGAAACTTATAATGTGTTTAAACTTTTTATCTTTCTAAAAAAATGAACATTTTTTTATGATGTATGTATTTTGTCGTATAAAGAGAATATAAATATATAAAAAAAATTATTTTAAGCAAGATATGCACTTTGTTATATTCAGTTTAATATAAGTATATTCATAATCTTCTATTTTGATTATATTTTTCATTTTCAATATTCTTCTATTTATAAATATGTAATGTTTTTCACCAATTATTTTTTAATAAAAATAAATTAATTAATTGGTTTCGAAATAATATGTTTACATATATTGCCAAAGAAGAAAGATAATGGATGCTATAATGAGAAAAACAGAAGCAAATAAATAAACAAGGATAACTATTGCATAATTTTTAAAAATATTTTAATTGTGATTATTGTCTCGCAATAAATTTATGAGATTTTTTAGAGACTTTAATGTTGTGCTCTCGAATTAAATAAGGGGCATAGACATCAAATCCTTCTTTCAATAATAAATAGTATATTTTCAAGTGAATGTTTACGAATTGTTTTGTTTTATTGAGTTTGAAAATAACATTAATTTTAGGTAAAAAATGTTTATACAATTTTAGTCAAAGTATTTTCTTTTTTTTAGCGAAAATGATATTTTTTATTCTCACATTACTTTTTGTGTGATATATAGAAAATAGAAATAGTATTCTTGCATAGTAGAATAATTAAAAAAAGTCCTTTTCTCATATATTCTTAGAAATATTGTTTCTTCGACACTTTTTTTAAGGAAAATACAATATAAGAACAATATTTTTTCAACCTTTTTTTTTCCTGAGACCAGAAGATTAAGGATTCTTTTGATATTATAATACGAAGAAATCAGAAATATCAATATAGGATAATCAAGAATAGAATATCCATTTTTTTTTTGTGAAATTTTAAGTTTATGATTGTCAAGATACAATGAGATGAAAACAAGGTTATTGAGACCGGACCGGATAGCGACCTGGTGAAGTCTTGGTTCAGGTCAAACAAGTCGAACCGATCGAACCATTCGATCAGACCGGATAATAATAAAATAAAATAATTTAATAAAATATATTAAATCAAACTACTTACTAACATATATCAATAATTTATAACCATAATTATGATAATAAAATATGATCAACTTAAATTATTTATAACTAAATCCAATTTATTATATTTTTTTATTAATTGTAATTTTTTTATTGTCATAATATTATCACAAACTCATAATATATATTATGTTACATTAAATAATATAATAAATATAATGTAATTAAATCAAATAATTTATAATTAGGTTAAACATAATATGTTTTATATTAGAACAAAAGAATAAAAATTGTGTATAAAATGATTTGTATAAGTAATCTTGAGATAATAAACAAAAATCAACATAATCCCACATGAGTTACATCAAGAAATGAGGATAAAGTAGTAAATATTAAATATAAGAGGGTCAATGAGGTAAAGTATAATATTATAAGCGATTAAAAAAAATTATTCATTTTTAATGATTTCATCCGGTTCAATCAAATTTGACTGGTTCATTCCGATTTTGGCCGGTTCAATTCGGTTTTGATAGGTTCTGTCCGATTTTGACTGGTCCAATCTGGTCTGAACCCAACACCGGTACAAGAGCGAGTTTTAAACCATTTTTATCACCGATTGACGGTCCGACTGGGCCGATCCTGACAATAGTAGATGAAATTAGTAGCTATACAACATTGCATATAAATAGATACGAGATAAATAATGTTAAAAAATTATTTTATGCAACTCTTAGATAAACACAACTAATAATCTAAATTTATAAGTTCACGAGTGAAAATGTAGAAGTAAAACAACTCGAATGGGCAGGATCACAAAATCCTTCTATTCCCCTCCCGAGTGCGGAAAATGGAAGTTTCTTGTTGTTCTTGAGTCATATTATTATTACTTTAGAATAAAAAAGGTAAAGTAAATTTTTTTGGTTCATGTCATTGAAATTGTCATAAAAAATTTTAATTAGTTAAATAATTATAGTAGTAAAAATTCAGTTAATCAATATAAAATAACTCTAAAATCATGTTAATATCAATTAAAGTAACCACAAACTAGTTGTAATACCCTCAATTTTTGTAAAATAGATAATAAAAGGATAAAACAGAAAGATAAAGTGAGATATGATATAATATGATTAGGATTAGAAAAGTGATAAAAGTCAAAGTCAAATTGTTATCCTAATCCTTTAATATTTCTACTCATATTCAAATTAGTTCTTAAAGGACTCCTAATCACAAGTGAAATAAGAGATATTAAATTGAGATAGAGTTGGATTACATCCTAGTAAATCCCTATAAATAAAGGATTAGACGAGACACTCTCATTAATTCTCTCCCCAAGATCAAACTCTCTCTCTCTCTCTCTCTCTCTCTCTCTCTCTATATATATATATATATATATATATATATGATAGGCTTAGAAAAAAATATAGTGATGATTATCGTTCTTACATTTAACCAATGACGTAATGAAGGCAAAAAATGACGGCCAACATCAGCACCCATAGGACACGAACTCTATTCGAATAGGACACAAATCATGTGTGCAAGCAAGAAACAGATTATACGGGCCATACTCAACTGATTGCGATCGGATGGACGAAAATGAATCCCCTGCCTTTTGACGCGAGTCGTGTTCCTCGACATCATTAGAACAGAAAATGGAGTGAATTGACATATCGTAGCCAACTAGACACGGATCGTGTCCATTAAGGCAAATACGACGAATCAGAGGGCACATGATGCAGATCGTATCTCATCCAGACGCGGGTTGTGGCTCATCTAAACATGGGTCATGTCATTATCGTAGATAGGAAACACATGGAACACATGCCATGTCAATTTTGACGTGGATCGTGTTTCTCCTATGGTATACTTATGAGGTCTATATCCTATTATATTATTCGATTTAATGATGATTGCATGAGTCATAACTTAGAGATAATTATGTTTTAAAATGAATATTGTATGTGATTAAATTTATCTATGAAGGATATGAGTTAGTTAACCACGAATTGTCAATGGTCAATTCCAAGGGGCTAAGAGTTTTTTAGGGGCTCGACTTGTTCCTTCGAAGACTGAGGGTTCCTTCGAGAACTAGACCAGTTCCTTTCGGCCTCGTTTGGATGTAAGAACTAGGGCCAGAACCAACCTTAATTCCTGCTGGTTCTAGCAAACACGAGCTACAAAATTACGAGGCCCACCAGAACTTGAGTTTTGGTCAACGCATCAAATTTCCGTCGATCCTTCAATTTAAGTTCTTGCCTCTCGCAAGAACTTATCTGGTTCTAGCAAATGGCTGGAACCAAATTCATCATCCTTTTGTGTAGATCTAAAAGTAGGTCCACCTACTTTTAGGTCTACATTATCTAACTATTAATATATATATATATATATATATATATATAAATTATGTTATTTACTATTTTAATTATATTATATTATAATTTCTTAAATTTGTAAATAAATAAATTAATATAAAAAAATAAAAATTGTGCAATGATCTTATTTGTTAATAACTAGTAATTACTTTCATTATTATAAGTTAAATAATTATTGTATTAGTAATGTTATTTCATTACAACTAAAAATTATTTTATGTATTTTTTAAATAAAATACTTCGACTTTAAAGTAACAAATAACTAATTTAATCAATTAAAACATGAACTTATGTACATTATTTTATTAATTAACAAATAACTTTAAATTAGCAAATTATTTTATTATAGTAAACTAAAACTTTGTAAATATGTTTAGTTTGATATTATAAATAAGTTACATTCGAACATGGTCTTATTAATTAATAAATTAATATAGATAATTTATATTATTAATTAAAATAATTTTAAATAAATAATTTGATATTATTAATTATTTTATGAATATGTGTAAGATTATTTTTTTTCATTTTTAAATAATAATAAATTATTATAACATTTTATGAAAGTTTATTTTTATCTTTTGAAAAAATATAAAATTATTTTTTCTTCTCATTTAATCAAATAAAATATTTTTTAGTTCTAAAATTTCATCCAAACACCTAATCTAACTAAAACATCTAATCAATTTTTTAATTCTTCATCATTACACTTTTTTATCCAAACACTACATCATAATTTATCTGTCTAATTGATTAGTTTTCGGGAACTACAAGTAACTAAAATTCTTGCATTCAAACGACACCTTCAAATTTGAGAATTTTTTTGAGAATTAATTTTCATGTATCTTATTGGATTAGAAATAAACTTTAAGTTTAATTAATTTTAATGACATCAAGGTCAAAGCCAACTATCTATATGCTCACTAAAAATTATATTATTTAAATAATGAAAAATAAGATAAATTAAAAAGAATTATGTTGTCCAACTTCATATTGATATGAGATTTTGGACACGAAGAGAGACGGGTAATATTTGTGCAGCTTCTAACCACCATTATTATTATTATTATAATTATTATTATTATTATTATTTGACTTTTTTGAAAATTTGACCGTACAACAACTCGTCCTTGTGGCTAATTGATGCAGCTGGGTCCCACACCCTCTGACCATTTTCTTTTTAGTTTCTCTTCTGCACTTCCTTTTTTCCTAAAAGCCCAAATGAATAAATTGCAACCTTCCGCATCGCCGTGCGCACAAAGCCGTCCGATTAGAACAAATTCGATGACGTGGCACACCGAACAGCCATCCGATCTCAGGCGACGCATCTCCCTGGGGCGCACTAAACGTCACGCCGTCGCCACCTGCGTCCGGACGAGTCGTGTCATTACCCAAACTACCCTCGTACTTGCTTGCCATCCACGTGATTACCCCTCCCACCTACCGGGCGCGGAGGAGGAGGAGGAGACGTTGATTTGATGGTGATAAGGGTGGCGGAACAACATCTGCGCCGTCCGATTCTGTGCGTTCTGTGACAGTGGTGTTTTGACTTGGCAAACAATAATAAATCTATTTAGCATATAATTAATTCATTTTAACATAAAAAACATATGTTTTTTTTTTCTAACAATTGATTTCTTCGTTAGGTACTGAAATCATGATTATTATTATGATGTACGCTAGGTGATAATTTTATGTCCGTCTTGGGAAAATTAATTTCTTGAAAATTATTTTCCACTTTTTCAAATTTCGAGAATCGATTAAGAGAAAAGTGCAAACATTATGAAAAAGAATGTCTTCTCCCCATTTCTTCCAAATAAAAAAAACATTTATACATTTTAAATTGGTATTATTATTATTTAAAATAGAGAATACGATATTTTTTATTATCATCATAAGTTTGATCTTCGTCTCGACAAGTCGGTTTCATTCAATTTATTGCGCACGTACAGAGAATTTAAACAAAATTCTTTTAAGCGATTACATAATTAATTTAATTGAGAATAAATTAGAATATTACTTTTTTTTATAAAAAAATCTATTATTTTTTACTAAATATAAATTTTAGCTTATTATTCTGGATGACAAAAATACACAACCGGACACTTTTAAAATTTGTATGAAGAAAGGGTCAATATAAGAAGGTGGTATTTCTCTTGTGTTTTATAAATATGAGATTGCCATATGAATATCTTTTTTCGTTAGCTTAAAATTTTCTAATTACTCAATCTTGAAAAATGTAACAGTTTTCATTTTAAACTGAAAGAAAAATAAGTCTTAATTTGTAATTCTTTTCTCTGAAAAACACTAATTATCATCCATGTCCCGGCCCTTCCTAAAAGAAAAGTCACAAGATGAAATGTTCAAATTGAATTGGTGTGGATCCGGTGAACTCAATTCAACTAGATTCACATAGAAGATGAAAAAAAAAAAAAAAATAGAACCATTGAATCCATCATCCATGCATGCATATGGACCCAACAAAATTGGAATGTACCAAAATTCTAACAAGCTGATATTATTAAAGTTAGTATTCATTATTGGTAATTTATAGCTTGATGTAGTGAGGTCAAATCCTAAAATTATAAATGTTACATATGCTAACAGTATGGAAAAAAATGACTCTCCATTTCTGCATACATAATTCCATCATTGTCCCTTGATTATGGATGTAAATAAAATAATAATACATACATACGTATTCAAGATAAAGATGTACATTATACAAAATTGATCAAGTCAAGATACATAATGATCGAACAAGTCGAGAGAGAGAGAGAGAGAGAGAGAGAGAGAGAGAGAG
>LTAE01002782.1:0-20098 GCA_001647135.1 Pontederia paniculata | reverse complement strand
AGAGAGAGAGAGAGAGAGAGAGAGAGAGAGAGAGAGAGATTTGACTCGACCTTGTTGAGTGGCTTCTGCTTTTTATCCACCCACTTCTCGTATCATTATTACAAGTCAACCTCTTTCAAGTTGCGTGACACCACCTTTTTTTATCCTTTTTTTATTCATTTTTTTGCTTGAAGAAGACTAAATCAATTAAGATGAGCTCTATTTTTGTAATCTGTAAGCTAGAGATAAAATTTTACGGAGAGAATAGTTTATAATCAAAGATTCAAAATTAGGTGAATACATTTTTAATCTTTTATATTATCGATCAATTACTTAGATGCTAATAATTAAATGAGAAAAGGTTTAAGTAATATTTGTTATTTTTGACTTATTATAAATATAATATATAGGTTTTTAAGTATCAATGTCAACCATTTCACACCTAAATATATACTAAACTGATTTTTTTTTGCATGAATTTGGGTACATACCTAAAAATGAAGGATAACTCGATCAGTTAAGAAAGTTGTAACTGATCATAACCTTGCTTAAGTTAATATCATCATATATTCGATCCAATTAATATAGTTCATACATCAAGGTTTTGTGCATCAAATGATGGCCACAGGAGATGGAAGGACAATAATAACATGAATCTTCTCTTTCTCTCACATATAGACGTGGTGCCAACTATGAGCATCCTAAAATTCTCAAACCAAAAGCAAAAGCTAATTCATTTCAGCTCTACAAAAAGCAAATAATACTTTATTTTTTTTATTTCATAATTTATTTTTATACTAAATTAATATAATTCTTTGACTAATCTTAATTCGGGATGAGAATATTTCACAATGACTTGACAATGTAATTTTAGTTCAAGATATAACATAATGAAAATTAGAAATTTTATTATTGATTAGTAGTTGACAAATTAGGATAGAAATGAAATAGTATTGAATTTTTTTTATCTCAACCATAACACTTGAAATAGCCGACAAAACCATGCAACCATCATATAAATATATAATTAATTAACATGCAATAGTAATTGAAGGTTTCCATCACACCTCATCATTATATATCTAGAAATTAGACAGAACCGTGTGCCTAATTAATCAACTTCTTTATTGGATAAGAAAACAAAGAAGAAGTAAGATAATAAAAATGCACAAAAAATGGCAAAAAACTGGCACACAAGGTCGATTTAGCTTATGTTATGGTTACGTCTACAAGGTCGAAAAAAAATAACAAAATTAAATTAGAAGTAGACAAGTTATACGCATAAGGTATCTTCAAGTGCAAAATTAGAAATGAAATTTATGATGAAAACTAATACTTAATAGATAAAAGTATCCTTCTGAATTATTCTATAGTTAAAAAATAGATTTGAATATTTATCATTCAGAACCATCAATTCATTGACACTATCGAACTTTGCATTTTTATTTATTTCTTATCCACATGCACGCGCGCGCATATATATATACACTTACGCATATAATATATCTAAGAGTTCAAACTACATAAATAAATGCATGATCTCAAATTTTTATCATGGTGAAAATGCCATTGGTGTTTAATATTTAATAGCATTTAACTAATTTCGTATTTCTATAAGCGTGAAAAATATAAACTTTAATTATATTAATAATTTTAAAAATCAGATTCGAAAATTCGGACCCATTAATCAGCATAGTCACTCAAACTTAATTGCACGTCCTATGTGATAAGCACGACTAATTATTAAACTGTACGCGATCTAAGTTAGCGGTGGTCGTTCAATAAAATTTCAATTTCAGTCTTCAAATAATTAATTTACATGTTTCAGTTAAAATGTGAGATTCCAGTTGAATTCTAAATGTGGTGGCATCATGCAGGATGATCTCTTTGTTGATGCCTAGTTCTTATCATCATGGATGCATTTTTTTAAAGACTTATATCATCATGCAAAATTTTTACAAGTGGACAGTCCACTAGTAGTAGTAGTACTTGTACGGAAGAAAATAAAAAGGAATGATACCACATACATGTATGTGCATATATCATATCGTATATATTCCCAATAGGATTTGAAGCATTTAATTGTGTGGATTCTTTTTTCGGTATTGATTTAATTGAGTGCATGATAACATATGTTAAGGGCTCTCTCAATTTCTCCAATAACGGCCGGTAGCAACAGTCATATATTTTTTCCAAACTTGTTATACATGTTCTTAGTAATTGGATCAAGAGTTATATATTTAAGGTTATTTCAGCAAACAATTTATATTTCTTATTATGATACCGAATTTCCTATAAATAATTTAAGAAATAGTAGATGATGGCATAAAGCACTCTACTTTAGATCGTATGCCCATTTGATTAACTAAATAAGTATGCATGATAATCAAATTCATCATTTAACTTGTAAGATGAAATAATATATGCTAATCGGATTCGTCAAATTAATAAAATAATCTGATCATTGGAATAATCCGATGAGACACGATCATGATCAAACTCACTATTTAACTAATAAATAAATTAATAATAGTTGAATAAATCAAATATATAAAAATGATGTCATGCACCTGACTTAGATGCTCTACGTATTCATTTTTCTCAACCTGTTTTGGCTCCGCAAAAATAAAAATAAACTAAAAGGTGTATAATTGTTACGTTTGGGAACAAATTTGATAGTCAAGTTAGAAAAGGGTAGTTTGAGAAAATATAGTCAAATCTAATATTGTGTCACACGAGTAGATCCGAAGTCTAATTCAAATCTAATAGTTATCTATTAAAAATTTGGCCAAATCGGAATCTAATTCAAAATGGCAACTTAAACCGAGTGCATAAACGTGTAAATTATTTTTTAAATATGATTTTGTTGGTGTTATAGACTTATAGATCATGTTTGTCCAGAAGTAATTTCTAGATTTGGTTCGTATATATGCATCATGTCATGTGGATTAATAGCCTCGAATAGTTTGGTTGCGTTGGCTTGTTAATAACTTTCCTTGCACTTGTGTGACTTGGGCAACGGTATCTGTTACAATTTTAGTTACTTTCCTTACACTTCATCCAAGGAATCAAATCTCTCAGCTTGTTAACCCTAAAAGAACAAACGTGCATATTAATACTGTTCACCAATTTGAGGACGCATTATATAGTTAATAATCTAAGTTTGATTTTTGAAGTCATCAATTTAATTAGAAAAATATCGTTTCACTCTTTACCTAGATCCCATAATAATTAAGTGCTAATAATCTTGAAATTAAAAGTTCAAGAGCAGATATAAAGAAAGAGAGACTATTTAAGTAGGATTTTATATCGCCACAATTTCTATCTCAAGGATATACAATACACAACCAACTATTGCAGATAATACCCAATGCAAAATGGCAATAAAAGCACAAAAAAAATTCAAACCCTATGTGCAAGGTAAATAAACAGGTTATCCATAAAGCCAAAGATACTCCATGTAGCAGCGGGTAAAACTGATGCAAGTACCGGATTGGGACAAGCCCAGAGTTGGAACTTTGATAAATGCACCATACTCCCCTTTGAAATCTATATTCAATAACTACACTCCTAATAACTCTAGATACCTGGTACAGCAAATAAAAGAAAAATACTCCAACCAAGTATTGCGATTAGACATACTGCGAGTAACAAGATAAGCAAATCTGCTTTGTTTCGGTCAATACATGAACGCAAGAAAGACAGATATATGCACAAGCACAATGCTGGCAAGAGTAAACAATTGATTGGCAAAAACCCAAAATGTAACATGGGCGAGTCTGAAAAGAGAATTTTTTATATAAAGCAAAAGCTCAAGGCATAAAAGAAACTACGACGTCAAATACAGTACCAATATATTTATTGAATAATCATGCTTTGGTGTCAACCAGAGATCAGCATAGTGTGTCGATCATTCTTTCAGAACTTACATTCTTTCTATGAGGATGATGCACAAAACTGCATTCATCCCCTGTTCTTCTGCTTTTCTCCATATTTTTCTTCTCTTCTTGACACAACAGATCCGTTCCATCTTCCATATTGGCAAAGAGAAATATGGATACAGATTAAGAATCTAAGTAAAGTTTAACGGCACATATGGATGTACAAAACCATATTATTTTTTCACTATAAAATAAGAAGAAACACACAAAATTATCTTTCAACAGTTGTAACAGAATTAGGTATAAAATTGTGATCAAACCAAACAAAGAATGGCTGCCTCTGCATATTGGTGAAACCCTGCCCTAACCTCTATAATATTCTATAGATTTGTATAACCTCTACTATATGAAACCTATGGGGTAATGCTCAAAAACCAAAACCGGGCAGGCTAAAGGTGGAGGTAGAAATGTAGTTGCCTGACAGGAACAAGATGATGACCAGCATTGCAGTCAGGAGAGACCACATCCATGTATGCATCTTCCTTTTACCCCGGTTGCGGAGGGGCAAAGGAAGCGGTTGTACACGGTTATATTGCTTAGCTGGAACTGCAGGCCTAGAAGTGCGTTTCAAAGATGTAGCAACTGAGACGTCAGGTTGTTGCTCCTGAAAAGTTTCAACATGATTGTTCTCTGTAGTCGTAATAGTAACTTCTTGCTCGTCAATTTGAGTCGCATCTACAAAACCCTTCTTCTTCTCCTTCTTAGCTCTCTTCTGCAAAAATGACAATCAATTATCTTTCTGGAACTGCATTAGTTAGCTACTGTTTTTTCATGAAGAAGAAATGGATAACGATAAAAAAGTTACCTTCTCCCTTAGCTCAGCTTCTTTTTGTGCTCGATATTCAGCCCTGGCCAGTGCTTTCTCTGCCTGCCTCTTCTTCCTTTCCTCTGCTTCTTTCGCTTTGACCCTTTGCTCCAACTTAAGTCTTTCTTTGAGCTCTGCTTCCTCCTTTTCCTTTTTCAATTCTTCTTCCTTCCTAATCACCTCCTCAGCCTTTCTTGTGAACTCTTCTTCCTCCTTTGTCATGCTTTTTGCATTCTCAGAAATTTCAATGATTTCCATATCTGAAACTGCAGATGTAATTTCTTTGGGAGGAACTGCAGATCTGATTGAATCTCTGGTTTCCTTCAAAGTAGTCGCATTAGATTTTTTTGGTTTAGATGGTTGGTCCTTTTGTGCCATTTGGGGTGCAGGAGGTATCTCCTTTGCTTTCAATTTTTCTTGTTCATCTTCCAAAACTAGCGGAGTTACTGGTTGGCTAACCTTAGCTGATGCCACACTCATGGTTGAAACTTTGTTAATGTTAATGTTAATGGGGACAATTGGTTTTTCATCAGGGCCTAGAGATCTTGAATCCAACGTCTTAAATCTCCTCAAAACACTATTCTTGTTGCATTCAACATACTGCTTCCGGAATTCATCATCATTGTTCCAAAGATTCATAACTTCCTCCACCTTTACAAACATGACAGTATTAAAACATTATTTTCACCCAGAAAAGTTGAAAAGTGTCATAATACTTAACAGATTTCTCATTCAAAATCATGAACATACCTGACTGCTACAATGTAACCATAGACTTGTAACATCTCTAGAAGATGCATAAGACTTTGCAGTAGTCTGATCATTTTTGTACTTGTGGAAGTATTTACTCTACATAAAATGAAAAAAATCGAATGAGTGAACACTTCATGGATGTTGAGCTGCTGTTGTATCACATCCTCTCTTTTTAATGCATTATATTATATATGTTAATGCAAAGATTGACTGGCAGTGCAACCATAAATGAACCTAGAATATCAACAAAATGCGAAAGAAAAGAAGCTCAAGGGGAGAATTTTGAGAAATAATGAAGGAAATGTTCCACGGAAACATTTTTTTTTTATCTAGAAAGCAGATTGCATAGTATTTGAGTACCAGTCATCTCTTAACTCTTTGTTCACTGTGAAACACTGTTAATTATTTTTCACAAAGTAGCAGAGTCCAATCTTCAACAAGAGCCCGTGAACTCCGGTTATGACACATTATGCTAGTTCAACTGGAAAAGTGTCTTTGTCAATGATATTCTTCCAACAGTAGTATATGGCAGGCTTTTTACTGCTATAAAAGATGCATTACACAGAAGTCATATAAAGAACTATCTTTCACTAGCCAAATCATTATGAAATTTCCATTATTGCATTGAAGTTCAGTCAACATTAAATCAATATTGGTTAGTCATCCTTTATCACGGATTTTGAGAAGGAAGAACCTAATATATTGAATAGTAATGCCGTACATCCAATAATCAACAAGAAATGTTGCAGATATACCAAAAATTGTATCATCATAGAGTCCCTTGATGAATAAACCAATCATTAGTCTGTCTAAGCAGATATGATGAATAACAAAGAGTTAAAGTGTCTAATCTAACGCCTGAGAATACCGAAATATTTGCTAATAAATAATAAAGGAATACATAGACCACCCAACAATTTAAGTAAAACCACCATAAAAAAATGATTACTGAAACAATAAAAAAAACTAGAATCCATCAAGATAACATACACTAGTGAAAAGAGGGAAAATCCACACCTTTTCAAATGATTCTTTCTTCAAATATTGCATATGTGAAAATGCATTTTGGCGAATCTCATTAGCTGCATCATATTGTTTCCTTATATTTTTAAGAACTTTTTCTTCATCATCATATCTTTTTCGAGCAACTCTTGTTTTTGCTTCAGCTTGTGCCAAATCGCTCCTACAAGAATCCAGTTCCTTCTTGAGATCCTGAAAACCAAGGACTAACGTATTTAAGTTTCAACTTATATAGAGAATGAGCTGACTCTTGTAATTTGCATGTAATGTAATTTTCTTAATAAAATTGGATGGGTAATCAAGGTAATCATCCTTGCTTTCTCAAAAAAAGTTCCAACTTATATAACAAAGAAGTCAAGAGAAGTTTCAATGAGGGCAATAATCACCTTTAACTTCTGGTCAATTGAGTCTTCATCCTTTAGTGTCTCATCAATTAAATTCTTTGAGCCCATAATAGATGAGAGTTGCTCCCGTTGACGTCTCAACTGTTTAAGCTCTTGCATGAACTTTTTCTCCTCTTTCAAAGGCATAGTTACATGCTGGTGGTTGAATTCCATCTCTTTAATCTACACATGCAATTAAAACAATAAAAGAACATTCATGAACCGATAACAAATGATTGATATGATGAAAAATGGATGAAAACCTAACCTTGGTATCAATTTCTTCAAGTGAGCGTGCCTGATTCAACATGTTGAACGAAGAATGAACATAATTTAATTCACCACGCTTAGCCTCAAATGCTGCTCTTGTTGCTAGTTCTTCTGATTCTGCAGCTGAGAGCTCCTCCGAAACTCTTAAACATATTGCCTAAAATGTAACACAAAGATAAGCGAAAAGAGAAACCAACAAATGAACATAATGTACTAAATGCTAGTAATACCTTCTGCTTTTGAACTTCTTTATTGATCAAATCCCTGGTATTTGTCTTCTCATCCACCTCATCTTGAGCTTGTTGAATCTTTGCCCAGTGCTCATCACCAGTGAACCGTGGGACCCTGATTATATGAAAAGGTCCTTTTTTTGGAACGCGTGCTTCATCTAAATTGGCTACAATCTCACCAAATTTTATAAATTGATTTCCTGAGTAGTACTGGTTAACATTGAAAATACCAGACTGGGAATAACTCTGTTCAATTTCAGGATATCTGTTTTCAACTTCATTACCATCTTTGCTAGATGCATCAGCTGATGAACCTTCTAGTTCTAGAGAACCCATTTCATCATTTATGTCATTTTTGCTGCTGATATCCTGCCCCACTTGTTTGAAATCAACTTCTCCAGAAATTCCTACATCAGAACCATAAACCACAACTGAGTCTCCATGATCAGTTTCTGCATCCCTTACAACTGTAACACTATCAGAAGTAGGCACCATCTCGTGATTCTCATTAGATTCCAAATGGCATTCAAGATTGTTGTCAGGGACATATGAGCCTGCAGTGTTGGGATTTTCTGATGAAACATTGTGAACCATGTCTCCCAAACTTGGTTCCACATCCTCGATACAAGCAGATTCAGATTCTGCCATGCCAACAAAAATATTCTCTATCTTCTGTTTTTCACCTGATTCTGCTATTGGTTCTACCTGAACAATGTAACTGGGGTTTTCAGTCACAACTACATGACAATGTTGGAGTTCTGATTCTGCAGCTGTTTCTACTTCTTTAAGAACGCCGACCTGCTGAACAAAATCCTGATTTTCCTTGTCCACTTCTGCATGGGGGACTACTTGCTCTGATGGCTCTTGGTTATTTTCAGCTAAAGGCTCAGTTGAAGGCTCTCGCTTCTGTTCTAACTGATGATCAACATCTGTTATAAATGTTTCAGTTAGATGCTCTTCCCTTTCTGATTCTGATTCCACTTTGACAGCAATATCAATATTCCGCTTAACATCTTCTTCAACAGTTGCTTCCTGTTCGTTCTGAGAGCCAGCATCTACGAGAACTGTTTCGTTTACCTGTCCTTTCCTTTCTGGCTCCAGTTCCACTTGGTGATCAAGCTCGATGATAGCAGCATCAACATCCTGTCTGACATCCGCTTCATCAGCAGACTTCAACTCTTCTTGATGTTCAGCCTCGTCAGCAGCAACTTCGCAGCCTTTGCTACCTTCATCGCCAACAGCGGATACCGCATTCACCTGGTGTTCTCTGGATCCTGCTTCCACTTGCTGGTCAATCTCAGACTTCTCAACTGCAGCATCATTAGAAGGTTCTGCTAGGCTTGGGTGATTCTCCTCAAGGCATCCTTTATCATGATCAGCAGATATAAAATTCACCTGCTGCCCTTGGGACCCTGATTCCGCTTGCTGGATCTCAGACTTCCCGTATGCTACATCATGAGAAGATTCGGATTCCTTCGCATGATCCACCTCAAGGCATCTTTCGTTACCAACAATCATCATCAAATTCACGTGGTGCTCTTTAGATCCTGATTCCAGTTGATGGTCAATCTTGGACTTCTCATCTGCTGCATTATGAGAAGGCTCTGATTCTTCTGTGTGATCAATCTCAAGGCATACTTCATCACCAACAGAGGACATCAGATCCTGGGATCCTGATTCCACTTGCTGATCAGTCTTGGACTTCTGGTCCGCTGAATCAGGAGTATATTCTAATTGCTTTCTATGATCCACCCCAACCCTTCCTTCATCACCAATAGCACATACCAAACTCACCTGGCGCCCTTCTGATCCTGATTCAACTTGTTGGTCAGTCTCAGATTCCTCATCTGCTGAAACATGAGAAGATTCCCATTTCCTTCCGTGATCCACCTCAGTGACGGCTACATCGTTCTCTGTCTCTTGCTTCAGCTCAACATCTGGGTCTGCTTCCTCTTCGTCATGATTCTGGACAGCAGCAGCAACATCCAATTGCTCCTTTCCATTCTCAGAGCTCAGTGGCTCCCTCCCGATGTCTGCTTCTGCTTCACTAAGATCTCCATTCTCCTTGCGCTGCCCGCTGCTGCCCTCTCCTTCCAGATCGCAATGTCCGTTCTCCCTTTGCAACTCCTTGTTATCCTCCCCTTTGGAAGCCTTCACTTCTGCGACCTCCGCATCTCCAGAAGGCTTTACCGTCAGCGTCTCAGCCTCCACTTCTCCACAATCAACCCCCGCCATCTCCGTCAGAACCTCCACACTACAATTCTCTGCCGTCTCCTCGTCCGTCAAGACAAAAGCAGCACCCTCTTCGCGGTGATCGCGGCCATTCACCAGGATCTGCTCTCCACTCTCGCCCTTCATTTCTCCAGTTTGCCCCTCTCCATTCGCCTCCACCAGAACCTCCTCTGAATCCACATTACCCTGCAGCCGGATCTCCTTCTCATGTCCCACGACGATGGCACCCGCAGGGTCCTCCGCATCGCCCCCGCTCAGCGGATCTGATTCCAGATCTCGGCTATCGGGGCGACGATCAACCTTCCCGTCCAACGAGGCGTCGAGAATTCTCCCTCCGCCGGATTCGTCGGCGGAGTCAAGGTGCTTCCGGTCGCCTGCAGATCCCAATGGCAGGGCCAACTTCCCTTCCAGCGCCTCCGCGCTCGGCGCTCCGCCGCCATTGCACTCGCTCGCGTCGGCCGTCATTGCCCCTGATCGAAATCCAAGCGACAAACAAAAACCTGCACAACAACAAGAAGATCACATACCGAGGAGAACAAACAAAACAACGAAAGCAAACAAAACCAAACAAACAAAAAAAAAAAGAACCTTTTTTTTCTCATTAGGGATTCTGAGAGGGGAGAAGACGAGTGAGTACCTTCGAACTGCAGAACTCTGATCCAAGTCTTTGCTCAACGTCCGTCAGGGTTTCTTCATGGACGAGAGAGAGAGAGAGAGAGAGAGAGAGAAGAGAAGATTTAGGAGAGAGATAGAGAGAGCGCGAGGAGAGAGAGATCTCTAAACAGATCGATCAGAACATATAAATATATATTTAAATTCTGTTGGAATTACAATTTCTTCTATAATTTTATTTATTATTTTCTTTTGTCTTTTTCTTCCAAAAGGTTACAAATTTTAATTTCATTGTTACTTTTATTTATAGAGTTCATAGGTTATGAAAAAAAAATCATTATACATCCGATTGATTAAGATATTTGCTAATCGATAACTATGAATGTTTAATATCAAAACTTATCTTTTTTATTAGATAAGAGAATATAAAATTCACCTACCACTAAATCAAATTAATTTAGTTAGATGAAATTTAATACTAGAATTATTGTGAATTTAAGATGCATTTAAACAATAGCATGCATGTGATATATCCTAATAGGTAAATGGTGACATGCATTTGAGTTGTTATGCGAGTTGTCATGTAAGATTCACACTGTAAAATCATAACTACAAAGTGGATTGGTTCAATAAATTCGAGATATATATTTAATATAAATTATAAAAGAATTAAGTTCGAAGAACATGCACGATATATTAGTCAAAATACAAAAAAAATTCTACGAAAATTTTGTTTTCTTTATTAATTTACATATATGACTTAATGTCAAGAAAATAAATTAAGAATTATTTTGTCCAATAAAAATTTAAATTAAGAAAGATATGTCATAGCAAGTATGCCAAGTTATGCTTATCTCTTTGATGGATAAGGGGAAAGTAAGTTTCGCTTATATGTAAATCAAATTGATTTGGTCCCATGGATTTAAGACCATAACCATTATACTAAGACGTATTCAATGAATTATAAACATGTATAATAACCTAAGACGCAAATAATGACACACATTTGAGTTGTTGAATTTAAAGAGTTGTCGAGTCTTGTAAGATTTACTCCGTAAAATCATAATTACAAACTAGCTAGGCTCAATAAATTTGAGATAGTTGCTGAATACAAAGCCATAAAAGATTTAAGTTCGGTGAACGCATAATTAAGAGTATGCATGTTTACCTAAATAAGAAAAAAAATCTTCCTATTAAATTTTCATTAACCTTATTAGTTTACGTGCATTACTTAGTAGAGAAGAAAATGCAAATAGGCATAAAGCATATATTTTTTTTTCAAATAAAGGAATGAAACTATAAGATAGATTGTATGACAATAGTTTATCCATAACTTATCTCTTTATTGGCTAATGGATTGTACCATATAAATTTAATTATTTGGCTGTATGAATTTAGGACTACAACTATCATAAAATTAATATGCATTTCATGAATAACATGCATACGTAATGTCCTAATAGGCGAATGGTGGCGCACATTTGAAGAGTTGAATGTTTCCTATAATATTCACTATATAAATCATAATTAGAAAGTGAATCGGATCAATGAACTTGAGACACAGTTATTTAATACAAAACCTTAAAAGAGCAAAGTTCGGTAAACCTATAACGAAGAGCATGCATTTTTAACCTAAAGAAGAAAATTCTTCCATAAGTTTCTACTTTCCTTTCTTAGTTTTCCTATATTACTTAATATACAAGAAAATAAAATTAAGAATAATTTTGTAAAATGAAAAAAACAAAGTTAAAAAAACATATGATAGCAACTATGCATAATTTACTAAATAAGGAAATTTAAGGTTCACTCGCATACCAAAATTGATTTGGTTGTGTGATTTGAAGACTAACTATTAGAAAATTAAAATGCATTTAATGAATACATGAATGTGTAATATCATGCCTATGAGTCATGTAAGATTCACACTCTAAAATCATAATTACAAAGTGGCTTGGTTCAATAAATTTGAGATATTTATTTAATACAAATCATAAAAGAATTAAGTTCGATGAACATGCACGTGTAGCCTAAATACGAAAATCTTTCTATGAAAATTTTGTTTTCTTTACTAATTTACATATATTACTTAATGTCAAGAAAATAAATTAAGATTTTTTTTGTCAAATAAAAAATTAAATTATAAAAGATATGTCATAGCAAGTATGTCAAGTTATCCTTATCTCTTTGATGGATAAGGGAAAGTATGTTTCACTTATGTAAATCAAATTGATTTGCTCCCATGGATTTAAGACCATGATCATTATACTAGGATGCATTCAATGAATTATAAGCATGTACAATAACCTAAGACGCAAAGTGTAATGCCCTCAAAATCACACTTCACCACTTGGCAAAATGTGCTCTTATGCACACTACCGGCTTACTTCAATTGACTTTGCTTTGGCCTACAGTCCGACCCACATTCATTTAAAACCAACAACTTAACTAGAACAATTTTTCAAAATAGAGAAGTGAAAAGTCGGTTACAATAGTTCCAATCGACTAACATCAACTATTAAATCCAATAAAAGGCACCAACTAATTAGACTTCATCTTTCTCTACTACATAACTCTTATAACTTGACCAAGATTCTATGCCATGTGCAGAGCAGACCATTAAGAGCACAATCATCATCACCTTCATTGACTCCAACTAAGCATCTGGATTACTTGTAGAATTAAATTCGTAGGGGAGAATTCGTGAGTGTGATGCCCAATATGTAAATGTCATAAATAAAATCCTTAATATGTAAAAGAAAATAGAATTTGACAATTAACAATTAAGGAGGAATCAATAGGACAATTCATTATCTCAATGATCTCAATTTCCATATTGATTTTTAACATTTTTAATATTAGCTTTCAACGTTGTCCATATTGATTTTTAACAATTAGCTTTCAACTTTCGCGTGTCGTGTTGTCCTTCTCATGTCTCTTTCATGTGGTGTTGTCTTCTCTCTCCTCGACACATCATCAATCTCTATTCAAATTTCCTAGCACAAATCCTGAGGATGAAGACAAAAGAAATCCTATGAGAGAGGAGAGGGGAGCAGGAGAGAAGAGAAGGAGAATTTCGTGATGGCTTGGCAGATCTAATGAGGCTTAAGGGGAGATGATTTCGTCTTGGGGGTTTATATAGAGGTAGATTAAGATTTAAAAGATTTTAATCATGATTATCCCTATTCGTCGAGACTTTGACATACTGGTACAACACGACCCACATCCCTCCTGGACAGATCCGTATTGGTGACATGGTTTGTGTCCATATTGGACACGACCCATTTTGGGGTATTACATCATTACCTCCTTAAACTGAATTCATCCTCGAATTTAGTTCTAACATCAACTTGTCATGAGGGGACAACCTCCTTAGGAATAATGTTACTTCTAAACCATAATATAGAATGGATAAGGTTCAGTGGTCATATCTAGAGAGTCATAGATATGTGGCTCGGGTTCTGATTCAGGTTCAACCGTCATGTTGTAGACTCAGCTTTGCACCAATCTCGATTGACTACCCAACCCTCGTGATATCTATCCCATTCACGAAATCACAATGCTTCCCACAATTGAGACAAGCACCAGTTTTGCATCGACACTCTCTCACGTGAAATCTCTAGTAGTGCAGGTATGGGTTCATATCCTACGATCGTGGTTGCTGGGGTGGGGCATTACGGGGTTCATGGGGTCTCGGACGGTCATCCCTACGGTGCTCTCTCCTATCAAGGGCCTATCCTATCTTCCATCATTTGCTCTAGCTCCATCCCGAGTTGATTGGCGAAGTAGAATCTTCTCCTTCTAGGTCTTCATCCATTCCTCGTGCTCGCATTCTAGCTCTGATGCGAGCTCGGAATCTTCCTGTAAGGTCTTGCAGTTTCCACTCATGACCTTGGCCCTCAGCCCATGGTACAATTCATTGACAAACCGATTGGTCCTAGATTTCTCATTCTTGTCTAGGGTGTAGTATTTCTCAAGTCTTAAAAATTTTATCAAGTATTGTTCCACCGTTCTACCCTCTTGCTTTAGTTGCAGAAACTTCTCATGCATCCTATCCTTCTGATAGTGTGGCTGGTAGCGTGCTTAAAAAAACTTTCTTGTAAGTCCTTCCGTGAGATACTGTCTTGAGTTGCAAATTTTATGCTCTTGGTGGCTTTCCTCCGGTCCTTGGTTGCCCATGAGTCAATTTATGGCGAATTTGATCTTTCTTTCTTCAGCATGTTGCATTTATCTAAAGAGTTATTTCATCTTTTTTATCCACTTCTCAGCCTACAGAAAGTCTTCAATTCCCTTAAATTCAAGCGAGTTCTATTTCAAGAAATTCTCAGTATTGTCCATTGATTCCTCTCCCAGCTCCCATCAGGCTATTCAAGAAGTCATTGCAGTCTTCTACTGATGGGATGATATTTTCTTCAACGTGATTTGCTGTCGGTGTATTGAGTTCCATATTACCCACTCACCTAGGGATAGAACGTCGTGGAGGTATCTACAAGTATACAATTCCTTATTAGAAAAAAAAATCTATATAGTAACTTAAACCATACTTGATCGCGTGATGATGGCTCATAATGCTTTCACATGGACCTCTATCTATCTAGGAACAACTAAATATTACCCCTCATTAGGCTCTCATACCTAACTATAATGCCCCAAAATCACACCTCACAACTTGATAAAATATACTCTTCAATACGCTATAGGCTTACTTCAATTGACTTTGCTTTTGACCAACACTTTGGCCCACATTTATTTAAAACCAACAATTTAATTAAAACATCTTTTCAAGATAGAGAAACTAAATGTCTGTCATGATAGTTCCAATAAAAGACAAACATCAATTATTATATCCAATAAAAAGAGACAAACTTATAAGAGTTCATCTTTCTCTATTACATGAGTCTCATAACTTCACTAGGATCCTATGCCATTTGTAGGGCAAACCATCAAGAGTCATCACCGTCATCGACTCCTATCAAGCATTTGGATTACTTGCATAATTGAATTTGCATGGGAGAACCTATGAGCTGTAACACCTAATATGTAAAGGTCATAAATAAAATCCTCATTATGTAAAGGAATATAATTTGACAATTAACAATTAAGGAGAAACCAATAGGATAATTCATTATCTCAATGATCTCAATTTTCACATTGACTTTTAACATTACCTTTCAATATCTTTATCTATTCATGGCAAGAATATCAATTGCATCTCATCCTAGGATACCGTATCTTTCTCATTTAATATTCAAGCCACCCTTTGTTATTATATTTATCTTGTCTTAAGTGGAGACAATCATTATAATAATTCGTGAGTCTTATCAATAGTATTGAAGGTTCAGATTGTCCCCGGTGTTAATACGACTAGTTAGGCCATGTGATTCCTTTATAATCCAAGTAGATCTCCTCAATACAATAGTCCTCGAAGGAACTCAATTCAATTAACAATAGGGATAAATCCTTTAGTTTACCGAGGGTCATTCTCTTTATACATAAGTTCAATCACAATCATCACAACTTTTAAATTCTATCATTAGTTGAATTAGATTTTTGTTTAAAGACACCTAAACCTATATCGTTCATCAATTAATGTTCAGTCAATAAATACAATTAAAACATATACAAAGAAGGTGTAAAATCAATGTTTGTAGGAGCGAACATGGCCCACGTCATGGAATGACGGACCCATGTTTCCCTTTTGTATGGAGTTTCTATTCGGCCTGCATTGCGAGGCACGCCGTCCGCGTTGTAGTTTACAGTTACATTTTAAGGGACACAATCACATTTGGCAGTAACACGACATGAGTTTAGGCTTTAGAGTTTCCTTCATTACATTCATTAGAGGAACGCGACTCACGCTGGAAAATAGTGGTCCGCGTCCGGTCGTGTACTTGCGTTGAATGGGAAACAACTGACGTTGGGGGTGATGCTGCCCTTGTTCGTCGAATGCGGACCATGTTGGGAGAGGACACTGAGGGCTTGATCACAATTTATTTTAAATAAAATCCAATACCGAGAGAGAGAGAAATTTAAGAACAACAATTAATCCTAGAAGAGGATAATTTTCTTGACATAAACCTATCTTAATTATTATTCTATTTTAAAACAAGAGTCTTAATTATGGTCCTAATTACATACCTTTTGCTGAGAGGATTATCTCCTATTCACGCCTCGTTCAATGTTCTTGTCCCGCCTTCATCTGGTGATTTCTTCTCTCTCCTCCACATATCGTCGATCTTTATCTAAATCTCCTAGCACATATCTCGAGGATGAAGACAAAAGAAATCCTAGGTGTGAGAAGAGAGGAGAAAGGAGAGGAAATAATTTTATCTTGGGGGTTTATATAGAGGTAGATTAGGGTTCAGAAGATTTTAAATGTGATTATCCCTAATTTAATTCGTCGGGAATCTGACATGCTGACACAACACTGCCCGCATCCCCTGGATACATTCCATGTTGGAAACACGGTTTGTGTCCATATTGGACACGACATGTTTCATTTGGGGTGTTACACGAATAATGTCACACATTTGAGTTGTTGAATTTAAAGAGTTGATGAGTCTTGTAAGATTTACTCTATAAAATCATAACTATAAACTAGCAAGGCTCAATGAATTTGAGATATTTATTGAATACAAAGTAATAAAAGAATAAATTCAGTGAATGTATAATTAAGAGCATGCATGTTTACCTAAATAAGAAAAAAATTCCTATTACATTTTCAGTTACCATATTAGTTTACATGCATTACTTAGTAGAGAAGAAGATAAAATTAAGCATATATTTTTTTTTCAAATAAAGGAATGAAACTATATGATAACAAGTATGACAATAGTTTATGCATAACTTATCTCTTTATTGAATAATGGTATGTAGCATGTAAATTAAATTATTTTGGCTGTATGAATTTATGACTACAATTATTATAAAATTGATATGCATTTCATGAATAACATCCATTTGTAATATTCTAATAGGCGAATGGTGGCGCACATTTGAAGAGTTGAATGAGTCCTATAATATTCAGTCTATACAATTATAATTACAAAGTGAATCAGATCAATGAACTTGAGACACAGTTATTTAATACAAAATCTTAAAAAAAATTAAGTTCGGTAAACCTATAATGAAGAGCATGCATTTTTAACCTAAATAGGAAAAATCTATTGAATCTAGGATCCCGAGACTATTTTTGTGATCACAAATTTGTGAGGGAACTTAGTTTGGACTAATGAGCTTGTTGAATTATTCTGAAAGACAAGATTTCTATGTTCAGAGAATGGTAGGTCGACCGAAGTTGATGAACGGACGAACTATGCACATGGAAGACATAACATGTATATCATATGTGTGCAGCAGTCGTCCAAAGGTTTAGAAGTGGCTGACCGATGTGAAGAGCAAAGATCAAAGGAGTAGAGTCAANAGGACGTCCAAAGAATGTCAGAAGGAAGAAAGGACGTTCGAGGATCTCAATGGAAATGAGCGGACATTTGAGTTTTGTTAGAAGAAGATTTGGCGGACGTCTGAGGATCTCATTGAGAAGTGAGCGGACAGCCAAAGTACTGACTGATGAGGGGGGCGGACGTCTGAGGATCTCAGTGAAGAATGAGCGGACGCCCGAAGTACCCACAGAGAAGAGAGTGGATGCCCGAAGGATTCAGAGAGAATCAACGGACGACCACAAAGATGCCAAAGAATATGACAGAAGTCAAGTCGGTCGACCGAAGGTGATGTGCGGGCGATCGAAGGATCTTGACAGAGGCCTTCAACTCCAGAAGTGGACGTCCGAGTGATTGAGGTGCAATCAACGGATGACCAGAGAAGTTGAAGGAGATGACACAAGGTCAAGTCGAGCGACTGAAGGAGCTTGACATGTATCTTCAACTCCAGGAGTGGACGTCCGAGGAAGATTGGGTGCAGTCAGCGGACGACCAGAGAAGTTGAAGATGGTGGTACAAGGTCAAGATCGATCGACCAAAGATTTGGCGGACGACCGAAGGAGCTTGACAGTTTGTTTCACTCGAGAGTGGATGTCCGAAAAGATTGGAGTGCAATCAGCGGATGACCAAAGATGAATTGAAGTTGGAAGAGGTCAAGATCGATCGACCGAAGATGAAGCGCGGACGACCGAAGGAGCTTGACTGAAGTCTTCAACCAAAGAGTGAACGTCCAAGAAGATTGAGGTGCAATCAGCAGACGACCAGAAACATGTTGAAGAAGTGAACTCAACTCAAGATCGGTCGGCCAAAAGTTCTGGCGGACGACCAAAATAGCTTGACTGAGGAACAAAGGCTTCGGACTTTGAATTGCGGACGTCCGAGGGTGAATGGTGGACGACCGAGGCACCAGACGACAGTTCAAGTGAAGACTTCACCATAGCAGTGGTCGACCGAGGCAGGAGCAGTGGGCGACCGAGGGGTAGGTGAAGTGCACTGTATTTGCATTAATGACTAGTTTTCTGAGTGACAGATTAGGTCCTTGTTGCAGAGTATATATTGTAATCCCAAGAGTCTTGGGAAGTAACTTTGGCAAAATTAGCTAGTGAGTACTTGAGCGAAAAAGCTTTAGTTCCTCCTTCTATGATTCGAGTGAAGAATCCAGGATAGAAGGAAGTGTGAGTTCAAGAGTGAACTTGTAAAAAGTTATCTCCATTCCTTTGAGAAAGAATGGAGAAGTTGTAAGGGAGCCTTCGCCCTTGAAGAAGGAGTTTAGTGATCTCCGGAGGTCTCAAGTTCGAGAAGATCGGAGCGGGGACGTAGGCCAGGAGTTCGGCCGAACCTCGTCAACAAATTTCTGTTTGTTTGTTTGTGTGTTTTGTTTGCTTGTTTCTTCTTATTGTTTGTATGCTTCCGCTTATATAACTATTCAATTTAGAAAAGGTCGAAAAAATTTAATACACCAATTCACCCTCCCTCTTGGTGCCATCCAGATCCTACAAAATCTTCCATAAATTTCTACTTTCCTTTTTAGTTTACCTATATTACTTAATATACAAGAAAATAAAATTCAGAATAATTTTGTAAAACAAAAAAAAGTTAGAAGAACATATGATAGCAAGTTATGCATAATTTACTAAATAAGGAAATGTAAGGCTTAGTCACGTGTATACCAGAATTGATTTGATTGTGTGATTTGAAGACTATAACTATTATAAAATTAATATGCATTTAATGAATAACATTCATTTGTAGTATTCTAATAGGCGAATGGTGGCATGCATATGAGTTGTTGAATTTGATATATTTACGAATCATCGAGTTTGATAAGCTTCACTATGTAAAATCATAATTACGAAGTGACTGATGAACGATGGAGAGAGGAACTCAAGGGATGAGTGGAAATGGAATGGGGACTCGCAGCACACGCTCGTGTCCTTTTATTGGCCGCTGCCGCGTAGCACTCCGCCCCCAATACTGCGGCCGTCTCCGCGCGATCACCGTGCGCGGACGAGCGTCGACCCTCGACGCTCGTTTCCTCTTTTTGTTCGATACAATATCAATGCGCGATCCGCGCGTTATATCCCACGACGCGGCTGGCGTCTCCATGGACGAGGAGCGCAATCGTCACGCCGTCTCACGCGAATCCGCGTTCGCATCACGATCGTGATCCGTGTGATCACGGCCCGTCCGTCACGGTCGTGATCTCTGCGATCACGACCTCACGTGGCCATCACGGCTCGTGATCACCTTGATCACGGCTCACCGTGATCATCACGGCCGTGATGACTGGTCACGGGCCGTGATGTCCTATCACGGCCCGTGATGACCTATCACAGCCCGTGACCATACTGGTCACGGCCCGTGATCCTATCACGGCCCGTGATGACCTATCACAGCTCGTGACCATACTGGTCACGGCCCGTGATGACCTATCACG
>LTAE01002781.1:5570-22800 GCA_001647135.1 Pontederia paniculata | reverse complement strand
GGGGGGGGGGGGGGGGAGGAGGGGGGCGAGGCCCCCCTGGAATACATGTGGGTCCGCACTTGACCGTGACCGAGTTCCAGGCGGATTTCACCCTTTTCTCTTGTTGTTCTTTCCTGATTTCTTTCTTACATGTGTTTCAACATATGGAGATCGATAAAACTATGTTTCCTACAATTTTTAACATTAATAATCACATCATATGAATATTACGTCTTTATCATGATCCATCTCTAATCAATCCGCATCATAAGGAGATAATAAAGCATTTCATCGTATTTGGACTTCTATAGTGAAAATTTTGAAAATACTTGTAATTGTAAATTTTTTTATAAATAACTCTTAGAGTAGAAAATCTGAAGTTAACAAATATTGAAAGTTTACAGATATACTTTCAAATAAAATTGATTTCATTGTATTTGGACTTCTATAGTGAAAATTTAATATTTTATTGTGTGATGATATGTCAAAATCTGTAGTTAGCTTAATTGGTCAACTAGTTCATCTTAATTACTATTAATTATTTATTTCATGATAAATTATGAAAATTTATTTCATTTGTCTTATGAATACTTACTTTTTACTCTAATTATTTGAGATTATGAATTGATATGAGTCGATAGAATGAGCTATGTATCATAATTATGATTTATATTTGTATTAATCAAATATTTCAAGAAATGAATATTATGAAATAGTTCATAGTAGATCGGGAGACATTATCTTTTCTTCTTTTTTGTCAAAATAGATGGTCCCCAAGTTAATCGATCTAACTAGAGTAAAAAAATCTATATAAATGAACATTTGTCCTCTCTGGAACATGCAACATCCCAACTATAATGCCCCAAAAATGCACAAATGTGGACCTCGCCTACGTGGACTTTCGATGGTGTTACATAAACTTTTGAACATGCATGATATTGATCTACATTGCAATTATATAAAAACAAAATAGGTCCATAGCATATAGTATTAAACATAATGTGGTAAGCATCATGGCAGCATAAACACGTCATGATAATAAAATATAACAGCAAAAATATAATTAAATTCACATAACATCTAAAATTTTACCACATAAGGGCATAAATTCATGGTCAAATATCTTAGGCTCATTCGATTCATAACATAATAAATAAGTTCACTAGACATAATAACTAATGACATGCTAGTACATGACCTACTAGATCTAGACATAACCATGTGCGTACTAAACCATCATGAGCAAATTAACCACCGCAAAATTCACCATCCATCATCACCTACATGGATACAGAAATAAAAGAGGTGAAAAACTCTAGGTTATAGTATATAAAAGGTTGCCCTACATCATTCAATATGCATATTATATTATGGTCATCGTGATTATTAGCATAATATTTAAGCATATATCATTTTAAGATCAATATAAGTATGAAGCATTTTCATAACATAAACATGACATTAAGCAATTGATACATTGAGCATTACATACATGGAATATATAAGTGACTAAGCGTTTTGTATTCATCTTCATCATCCTCTACATCTTACATCTTAGTCGTATGATCCATTTAATTTTTTTGCCACATCATTAACATAATTATATAATCAATTATTATCTTTACATAAAGAGTTTCAACTAATATCAACCCATAACATCGGTTAACTAGATCAACCCTTCTTTGGGGTTTATCTTGTAAATACACTCACTATTGTTAGTGAGTGGATATTGCATCTCACATAACATAACATAATTGATGTGTCTCAACTAAATTCTTCATATTTCATCTTCTTTATAGTAAGGGCGAGCACGGGCCGGGACGACCCGGTTGTCCCGGCCCGTAACTGACCTGATTTATCGGAAATTTTTTCTGGTCCGATTACCATTCTAGTTTGTATCGAGACAAGACCCAAAATATCCGATGTGATTCGAGTTGAAATCGGGTTACAATATAAAATACTAAGTTAATCCCGAGCCGGTAATAATATTTAATTATTTATTTTAATATATATAATTCTTCTTATTTTATTTTATATATATCTAGATCTATTTATTCGACCCACTTTATATCTTATTTTATATATTTTATTTTGTATATATATACCTCTTGGCATGACTTTTCCCTAAACAATAAAATCCTAAAATTAAATATTTTGCAAATAAAGACTAAATCTATTTTTTGCATACAATTTGATATTTGGATGATGTGTTAGACAATTTGACATTTTGATTAATAGGTGTTATCATTGCATAATGAGTTTTATACGTTATTTAATAATTTGCGGTAATGGTAAAATGTTAAAAGTTATATTTTTGTAACAATATCAAATGTTCAATTATATTTTTTTGCGTAAGGTCTTGCATGCATCTTGTTAAAGATAGTTCTTCATGAAAATATTTGATTTATCAATGTTAATTTTTTTCGTCTATTAAGTTTATAATAAATTATTATACGTTGAATATTTTTCATATGAGTGTAATATTTTTTGTGTAATTCATAATCTTTTGAATCTTCACAACTCTAAGAAGAATTTTAGAATAATCAGGACTCCCAGATCTAGTTCTCGATTCAAATCGGGACATCCCGAATCCGACCCCGATTTTAATCGGGTCGGAAATGAGACTAATTATCTCTTTTCTAAATTCGGGTAAGTACCGGGACGACTTCATTCCCGGCCCAAACTCGGTTATGCTCACCCCTACTTTATAGTACATCAAATATTGCAATCAATCTTGCATCTTTTACTTTAATTATGACTTTGCATACATTTCAATATCTAGATTCTAGATGGATAACAATCATCAAGAAGGATTTTCTATCATAAAAGCATGAAATATAACATATAATTGATCAAATAACAGTTGAAAAAGGTAGTGTCATGATTCATATCATACAATTCTTCATCACTATATCACGGTCAATGAAACGTCCTTCATGAACTGTGAACATCATTGTTCACGGACGTGAGTGGACCTTCACAGTCGCTACAGAAAGGTGTAAAACTCTATTCCATTTCATGACCCATGAACTTATCTTACGTGCGTGAACCATAAGTTCACGTGTGTGAAAAATTGGTTCACAGTCGCTACGGAGGAATCATTTCCTCCTTTCAACGTCACGAGCGTAAGAGCTCTTTCACAGGTCATGAGCAATAATGTTCACGAGCGTGACAAGCATCTCACAACCGCTACAGAGGATGGTGCCTTCAACTTCCCATCCTATGAAACTCCATCATAGGTGTGAAATGTCGACTCGCAATCGAGAGGACTCAATTCACCTGAGTGAAAATTGTCCTAGTATCCGAACCTACCTATTTCTATCTGATTTTATTCCGAAATTCTTTTATCTCACACATGTAAGACAATAACATGGTAGAAAATTCGTACATGAGATAATCATTACCTTCTAGGGTTGATAGCATCCTTAATTAAACTTGGATTTTGTGAACATATGAGCTAGGGTTACAACCTAGGGTTCATATCATGCATTTTAGGATTCTTCGTCCATCTTCTTCATTACATTAAGGTTGCATACTATAAATTCTAAGGTTCATGGCATAAAAATCATACCCTAATCTAGACATGGTTGCAAGGAAATAGAATATTATCACAACAAAGTCAAAGGGTTCGTCATAAAGCTCATAACATTAATGGTGCACATGTGAAGAACATTTAGGTATATGAACACTTCAAGCATGTAACATTCTTATGGTCATCTCCATCATTTCTACCGTATGAGAAATATTTTCTTATAATCCTCAAACTAATGAGGTAAAAAATGAGGGATTGAATCTCCTTCATATATCTTAGGTTAGGTTTTTCCTCTTTTCTACCTCCTTTTTTCTCGTGCCTAGCCCTTCCTTCTTTCCCAATTGGTGTGTCTTCCTCTTACCCTTAAGCTTCTAATCCCTCTTCAAGTCCACCTTGAGCTGCAATAATGATGTCAAACCTTCAAAACCCTAACTTTTAGGTGCCAATGGAAAGAAGAGTGGAAGAGAGATAGTGAGGAGTGGGTGGCTAGTTTATTTCCCTTTAATACTTAGGGCACCACTAGAAAAGTTAGATTTTGGGCTTACTTGGCACATGGGTTATATATTTAAACTTGGAGCTTTTTAATTAAAATTTTTGGGGTTCACACGAATAATATTAATATTTGTAATTTAAACCAAGTTTGGTTGGCACAGATGGTTAGCGGGTCTGTGCCTCGGGTTGAGGGACCGGGAGCTAGTAGTCCGAGTTCGAGCTCCGGAGTCATCAATTTGGTCCGGATTTATCGTGTCGCTCCCGTCCGAATACCGAATTAGTCGGGTGCTAGTAGCCCCATACACCGGTGGGGTTTACCCAAAAAAGAATATTAATAATTTACATGGTTCTATTGATAGGATGATTTAACTTGCACCCAATGAAATAAACCAATTGAGCGTCTCTAAAATAAAAAAAAATGGAACGTCTCTAATTGGCAAAAAATTGGAACATTTATACTCGAAATCGAAAGGAAAGAACAAAAAGTAAAAATTATTTCAAAATTTTCATTAAGCCTCATCAATAATTGTCATGCGATTATGGATGAACATCGATGATGGCTAATTTCAAGCGTCGAAAAATGTGCTCTCTACTCGGCACGCGTTGATCAATCTATACCACTTTTTGAATACTAGAGTGACTAAAAAATTATACATATGATTTCACTTAAGAAAATAACATTTTGGACGTCTTTAAATAAGGAAAAAAATAATTAGTAAATGAAGAAGGAAAAACACAAATTATTCATTTGAGCAACTCAGATTTTGAACGCCTTCAACTAAAAAAATGTTTATGCGTACTTTATAAATGTAAAAAAAATTGATTTAGATATTTGTCATTATATTGGTAATCTCTTTATATAAGCAATGTAAACGCATTGCCTTTAACACGTATAGAAGTATTCAATATAATCTCGCCTTCCGAGTTCTTGGCCATTCGCCTCAAACACATCCTTCTCATCATCTCCCTGTTATTGCAAAGAAAGATCTCCCAAACAAGAATGGCGTCGACGAAGGCGACTGTCAACTTCCTCAGGT
Source organism: Pontederia paniculata (assembly GCA_001647135.1). Classification (NCBI taxonomy): domain Eukaryota; kingdom Viridiplantae; phylum Streptophyta; class Magnoliopsida; order Commelinales; family Pontederiaceae; genus Pontederia; species Pontederia paniculata. The sequence goes on along the minus strand of LTAE01002781.1, from coordinate 17,760 downwards.
TCGCCAGGGACATACTACGAGATGAGCAGCCAGAGAAGTACGCGGCGCTGGTCGATATCCTGACCAAGCAAGGTCGGAGCGCGGTAGAAGTCCGCTCGGAAGCGGAGGAGCTGCTGCACGGCGAGACGTTGCTCATCAAAAGGTTGAACGTCATCCTGCCGCCAGAACACAGGATACCGTCGCAGCCGGAACTCGACATGAACCAGGCCTTCGACCTCGTCCTCAGGATCAGGGAACGCTCGCGGGATCATGAAGGCCTCTATCAGTCGTTTATTGATTTTTATCAGATGTTCGCCTCGGGGCAGAAGCCAGCTCTTGAGGTCACGAGAGAAATCTCAGCCCTTCTTCAGAATCATGCAGACCTGCAGCATGATTTCTTGCGTTTCTTCCGCACGAATTCGTCGCGTTTTTTTCCAGAACTCGGTAAAACGACGCCGCCGGACATCGACGAGGCCAAGGTCTTCTTCCGCAGGGTTCAGGAATGCCTCTACCAGTCATTTCTCGATCTCTTGCTGATGTTCAGGAACAGCTCGGGGCAGAAGCCAATCTCAACACAAATCTCGGCACTTCTCAAGAATCATCCGGACCTACAGCGTGATTTCTTGCGTTTCTTGCCCCCGGAGAAGGCTACTGCCGACTTCCTGACCGAGGTCACGCGGAGCACGGTGGAAGTCCGCAAGGAAGTGGAGGAGCTGCTGCGCCGCCAGCAGCTGCTGTCCGTCCAGGGATCCAACGCCTTGCTGCCGGCAAAACTCAATATACTGATGCCGGAAGTCGACGTGGCCACGGCCTTCCTCTGCAGGGCCAAGGAACGCTTACGGGATGATGACGCCTACCAGTCGTTTCGTGATCTCTTGCTGATCTTCGGCGCGGGGCAGATGACACGTCCTGAGCTCGCAAGTGAAATCTCGGCTCTTTGCAGCACTCATCCAGGCCTGCAGCGTGATTTATTGGGTTTCTTGCTTCCGGAGGAAGCTGCTGCTGAGTTCCTTGGGTGCGCCGAGATCGTACTACGAGACCAGCCGGAGAGGTTCGCGGCGCTGGACAACATCCTGACCAAGGACGGACGGAGCGCGGTGGACGTCCGAACGGAAGTGGAGGAGCTGCTACACGGCCAGCCGTTGCTCGTGTACAGGTTCAACGCCCTCCTGCCGCCAGAACTCAGAATAACGACACCGGAAATCGGCTTGTGCAAGGACTTCCTCCGTAGGACGCAGGAACACTTCCGGGACGAAGAAGACCTCTTCAAGTTGTTTATGGATCTCGTGACGGCGTACCGCACGGAGCCGAAGCCATTTCTTAAGGTCATAAGTGAAATCATGGATCTTCTCAATAATCATCCAGACGTGTTGTATGATTTCTTCAGTTTCTTAACGCCGACGCCTCCGAACTGTACGTAAGCGTCTCAATCCATGCATGCATGCCAGACAGTAGATATATTTTCCTGATTGCAAATGGCGCCACTGGAACAACGATCGAGATTATTGGGTAATAAAAAGTACAGAAGTTACGAACTCCCGAAAGCTTGGAAATCAATACCGATACAGAAGTTAATTTCCTTGCATGATTCTTGTTTTTTTTTTTTTCATTTCCAATAAGCTCTTGATTATTTTTTTTTCTTTGGACGAAATCAATACCAATTCGCCATTAGTTTTCTCATCGTCTGTTGTTTCATAATCATTCTCCAACTGATTACCTTATTCTTTGGATAAAGGTAAAGGACAACATATTTACTAAAAAAACAAAGTACAAAAACATCATAAAAAATTTAAATGTTATATACATATGTATGTATATATAATTGAGAGAGCAGGCAAATCCTAATCTAACCAAAAATATGTATGTATAAACAATTTAATTAAGGGAGATAAGTGGAAATCAAAGCCCTTTCTCTCCTAGGTAATAGCATTTAGTATTATTATTATTATTATTATTATTATTATTATTATTATTATTATTATTATTATTATTATTATTATTATTATTATTATTTTGTGTGTGTGTGTGTGTATTAACCCAATTATTATCTCAACTCAATTATTATCACATATATTTTTAGTCTTTATATAAATAATTTATTTTATAAAAAAATAAATAAATAGTTAACTTGCATCATATTATATAACAATTCAATAATCTATTATACCTGCTATTTTTTTAAAAAAATAATTTAAATTAAGCCTCTTTTAAAATATTTAAGTGTTTGTTTTCATAATATATGTTTAATTTCTCTCCTTATAATATGTTTAATTTCTCTCCATATAAACTTCAAATCTTTTTTTATTTAAATTTAAACATCTATTATCCATAATAATGTTCGCAGTTTCATTCTCTCTACATAGAAAAGTGTAACGATGCAAAATGCACTTTTTTATAAGTATAAATATAGAATAGTTAAAACAATAAAATAAATTAGTTATTATTCTCTAGCTAATTTTTAAAAATCTTGGATTATATATATAGCATAGATGATATATTATTTTTTACTAGATTTTTAATAATAAAAATATTAAATAAATAAAATTTAAAATATATTATGTATGTCATTTGACATGAGCCATAATTTAAAACATCAAATGACATTCAACTTTTATAATCATCTTCTCTTCTTTCTATCACTAATTTTAAACGTGAATTAAAACTATTAAAAGCTATATATATATATATCTTATTGTTATATCACCTATAAAATCTCTATAACATCTGTATAACATAATATAATATGATATAATATAATATAAATGCAAATGTAAAATCATTTTAAAATAAAATTTTAAATTGTATCTTCTTACCTTTATCTTCAATTTTACCTAATTCATTCAAGTTAGGACTTTTTGTAAATAATTATTGTTAATTTTTATTTATTGACTTATATAGCAAACTTTTTATTATAAGATATTTTTATAATTATATTGTTTTCTTATAAAACAAAGTTTTGTAGGTTTTCCAAAAGATATTTTATGAACCTGACATCTAATGTGGGACTAAAAAAATTAAAATTATTCCTATTTATCTTATTATTATATTACCTATAAAATATCTGTAACATCTATAGCGTGTAATAATTAACATAATATAAAATAAATGTAAAATATTTGTAAAACAAAATATTAAAATTTGTCTTCTTAATTTTATCTTCAATTTTACTTATTTCATTCAATTTAGGACTTTTTGTAACTAATTATTTTTAAATTTTAATTTATTATTTTATATAGAAAAGTTTTGATATAAGCTATTTTTATGATAATATTATTTTCTTATAAAACAAAATTTTATTTATAATTTTCAAAAAGATATATTTTTTTAGAAAATTATGATTATTATATACAGATGATAGATTATTATTATTATTAGTATAGTTTTTGTTGTTATGCATATATAACTTTTTTATATTTAATGGAAAATTTAATTTCATTTTTTTAGTCTCTCTCATAAGTTTAACAATATTTAACAATAATTATCCTGATAAGATTTATCATCATAATATACTTATCTATTTAAAGAATTTAATAAAGAAATTATGGAGACGACCAAAATAGATAAAGATATAGATTAAAAAATGATCGAGAAAGATGGAGTGAGAAAAAAAAACTAAACGTTAGTGTCAATTGTTTTTAATCTCATAATTTATTTTTTTCTTAAAATTTATTTTGTTTATGAAGTTATTTTCAGCAAATTAAGCAAACACAATCTTATACAGTAAATTGAGAAAAAGGAAAAGATAAATTAAACTAGATAGCTTTAGAATTTCTTTTGTGAGATATGGGTAGTAGAATAAATTACTTTTACAGGTATATATACAAGATTGTGGAGGTTATATATTCAAATCAGCAATAACATCTAGCGTATCAACTTCCAGCTGAGGAATATGATACAACAAATCAGAGGATATTTGATCTGTTCATCTTTATCTACTGTAACAAATTACTTTTACAGTCTATATATATATGAAAATGAATAAAAATGTGTTATGGTGCTATCTTCCAATCCATAATAATTCTGTTTTGGGATTATTTTACACAGAATGGCGACTGCCAACTTCCTCAGGTTCGCAAGGGATATACTACGAGATGAGCAGCCAGAGAAATACGCGGCGCTGGTCGACATCCTTACCGAGCAAGGCCGGAGCGCGGTCGAAGTCCGTACGGAAGTGGAGGAGCTGCTGCACGGCGAGACGTTGCTCATCAAAAGGTTCAGCGTCCTCCTGCCGCCAGAACACAGACAGCCGGAATTCGACATGAACCGGGCCTTCGACCTCGTCCTCAGGATCAGGGAACGCTCGCGGGATCACGAAGGCATCTATCAGTCGTTCGTTGATCTCTATCAGATGTTCGCCTCGGGGCAGAAGCCAGCTCTTGAGGTCACGAGAGAAATCTCAGCCCTTCTCCAGAATCATGCAGATCTGAAGCGTGATTTCTTGCGTTTATTCCGCCCGGATTTGTCGCGTTTTTTTCCAGAACTCGGTACAATGACGCCGCCGCCGGACATCGACGAGGCCAAGGCCTTCTTCCGCAGGGTTCACGAAGGCCTCTACCAGTCATTTCTCGATCTCTTGCGGATGCTCGGCTCGGGGCAGAAGCCAGTCGCGAGACGAATCTCGGTGCTTCTCAAGGATCATCCGGACCTGCAGCGTGATTTCTTGCGTTTCTTGCCCTCGGAGAAGGCTACTGCCGACTTCCTCGGCCATGCCATTTCTGCATTTCACGAAGGAAATCACGTATCATCTAAAGAATCATCCAGACCTGCTGCGTGCTCCTGTATGCGCACCGGCCGCCACCATGCTTGCGTTTTCCTTAAGGATGATCATGCGCATTCCTAAAACCATAAACTTCTTAGCATAGTGCTTGCTATTCAGAAAGATATCTGGTATTTGTTTTTTCTGCTCATTAATTGATCTGCCTTTATATTTATATATATAGGATTAATGGTGAGTGTTTCTTCTGTTTTTTTTTTGTATTAATTTTAATTTGCATGTGCTTGACTTGGTGCGTGCACAAAACTTTTTTTTTTTGGATAAAGATTCATTGGTAGGATTTGATGTTGCTGCATTATATAACAAACTACAATATTCATTAGTAGGATTTTTTATCTGTAAACTTTGAACTTTTTTATTATTTAATTATCCGATGGAAGATGATGAGAGGACTTTGATCAATACAATGAAGATTGTCAAGGATCATAAAATTCTACATATTAATAAAATAATATTAATATACATTATATTTTTCTAACAAACTTCTTGTATTCAGCTTTTAAATTAGGTTTCAATATATCACAATTTGATTAATTTATAAGAAAAAATATTGAACTTCACTATATTAATTGTTATTATTATTATTAAAATAACACAAAATATTATTATTTTAATAATTAAAATATTTATTTGAGATGATATAAGATCAGATATTATTAAGATTTTATTTATAAAATTCTTGAGAGTAATTAGAATATTTAAAATAATAAAATTTTAAATTTTAAATTGAGATCTTCGACATGCGATGGAAAGAGAGAGAGAACGGAATCTTAGAATTTTTTTAGTGCTTCCATAAAGTTTTGGATTACTCGCGTAGATAAGTTGCAAAGAATTTATTATTCAAAACAATGAGTAAAAAGACATGGTAACAAAATTGACAGCAAAATTTAAAGATTTATTCTCCAAACTTCAATTTGACAATAAAATAGACGCGTGGCAAATTGAATGAAGACCTTCCGTTTTTTAAAGTGGTGTTTCATCGGGGATGGAAATGCACGCTGATTCAAAATCACGTGGTATATTTCGGATATGTTTCGATCGAGAATATAAATTAAAGAAATAAATATAAAATAAGTTCATTTGTCAAATAAATATATTTTAATATTAATTATATTTCTAAGTTTATTAAGAATACAATTAATTAAATTTTATAAAATATAAATAATTTTACGAATTTTAAAATAATGTTAAAAAATCGAGATATTGTCATCATGACTATTATTTGTTCCATTTGAAACTTGCTCGCTAATTAGGGCCTCTCTTTTGTTTTGTTTTGTTTTTTAGGCTTAATCAACTCAGATGGACGGTAGAGGACAATCGCTGCAAAATTACATCATGCAAGTGATCACTTTAACCATTATTATATATATANTTTGTTTTGTTTTGTTTTTTAGGCTTAATCAACTCAGATGGACGGTAGAGGACAATCGCTGCAAAATTACATCATGCAAGTGATCACTTTAACCATTTTTATATATATATATATATATATATATATATATATACCTTGTCGTCATCATTTCCTTGATACCGCAAAAGATCCTCTCATCATCTCCATTTCCATCTCCATTTCCATCCGCAACAACAAGAACCGCATCAGTTGCAAACAGTTACAATAATGTCGACGTGGTTGAAGGAGGTTGGTTGAAGGAGGTTACTGCCAACTTCCTCGGCCTCGCCCGGATGGTACTACGACACCAGCCGCACAGGTACGCGGCGCTGGCCGACGTCGTCACTTGTCAACGGCGGAGCGATACAGAATTCAAAGAGGACGCGGAAGAGCTGCCGGACGGCCAGCAGTTGCTCTTTGTTGGAGATATCAGATGGAGACTGATCATCCAATTCTTATTGGCGCCGATCCAACTCGGTGGAGAGTTGGGGGTTGCAGAGAGATAATGTCCCACCTGTCCGAAAGGCCGGAGGTTTCGATGGCAGAGCCCTCGAGAAAAATTTTTAGGGGTATATATGTATTTTCTTCATTCCGTGGGCGGTTGCCCTAGCTCCATCATATATATGTTATTTTTGGAGCGGTTATATATCTGGTGATTTTAAACATTAATATAGTGAAACTCTCTGTGACAGCATGAACGTAGGAGATCCATCTCCGAACCACGTAAAATTTGTGTGTGTTTTTTTGTGTTTATTGTGATATTTTTTACTTCTGTTCTTCGTATTTTCCAACAACTGGTATCAGAACCACGGTGTTAGTGAGCGGTGGGAGCGATGACGACAGATGATGGAAATTTCAAGATTGAGAAGTTCGATGGTAAAGATTTCGGCTTCTGGAAGATGCAGATTGGAGACTATCTGTATCAGAAGAAACTACATCAACCACTTTCAGAAAATAAGCCAGATACCATGAGCGACGCAGATTGGGCACTATTGGATCGGCAGGCCCTGGGTGTTGTTAGATTGACGTTGGCTCGTAACGTCGCCTTCAACATTGTGAATGAGAAAACCACGGCGGGTTTGATGAAGGCATTATCAAACATGTACGAGAAACCGTCAGCGTCAAATAAGGTCTACTTGATGCGAAGACTATTTAATCTGAAGATGTCTGAAGGGGCTTCTATCGCGGATCACATCAACGAATTCAATATCATCATAATACAATTGAGTTCGGTGAGCATTACTTTTGATGATGAAATTAAGGCCCTAATCTTATTGTCTTCTTTACCAGAAAATTGGGGCGCCGCCGTGACGGCAGTTAGTAATTCTTCCGGATCCACCAAATTAAAACTCGATGATATTCGAGACTTGATTCTGAGCGAGGATATTCGCAGAAGAGAATCTGGAGAAAATTCTGGTGCGGCTCTGAGTGCAGAGAGCAGAGGAAGAACACAACAACGATGGCATAGTCAAAGCAGGTCAAAGTCTAAACGACGAAGTCAATCAAAGCATGGCGAAAAATCTGGTGAATTTGCATGCTGGAATTGTGGAAAGAAAGGTCATCTGAAGAGAAATTGCAGAGCACCAAAGAAGAAGCCAAATAATGAGGAGTCGGCTAATGTTGCAACAGAAGAAATCTCAGATGCTTTAATTCTGAATGTGGACAGTCCAACAGAATCATGAATTCTGGATTCTGGAGCTTCATATCACTCTACCTCACAAATTGAGTGTATGAAAAATTATACTACTGGAAATTTCGAAAAGGTTTATCTTGCTGATGATAAATCCTTAAATGTTGTGGGAAAGGGTGATGTGAAGATCTCGACAGATAATGAGACTATCTGGAAGCTGAAAGATGTTCGACATATACCAGGATTGAAGAGAAATTTAATTTCTATGGGACAACTTGATTCTGAGGGTTATGCTACAGTGTTTGTGGATAACTCTTGAAAAGTCACTAAATGTGCTATGGTAGTAGCACGAGGCAACAAGTTGGGTACCTTGTATATGACCACAGACGCTAGAAATTCTGTAGCAATTGCTGACTCATGCAATATGACCGACATCTGGCATTGTAGACTTGAACATATGAGCGAAAAGGGAATGAAAGTTCTACATAAAATGGGTCGTCTACTAAATTTGAAGTCAACTGATGTTGGACTTTGTGAAGACTGTGTGCTCAGAAAGCAGAAGAAAGTCAGTTTCTCCAAAGTGTCAAGGACATCAAAGTGTAACAAGTTGGAACTTGTGCACACTGATGTGTGGGGACCATCTCTAGTTCCATCTCTTGGCGGGTCACTATATTATGTAACATTCATCGATGACTATTCTAGGAAGGTATGAGTTTATTTTTTGAAAAATAAATATGATGTATTTTCTACTTTCAAAAAATGGAAAATGCAGGTTGAAAATGAAACTGGTGTCAAAATCAAATGTTTACGATCTGATAATGGTCGTGAATATGTGAATCATGAGTTCAAGGAGTTCTGTGGTGAACATGGCATCCGAATGAAGATGACGATTCTAAGAACACCACAACAGAATGGTGTGACTGAGCGGATGAACAGCACACTCAATAAACGAGCCAGGAGCATGAGAATCCATGCGGGACTACCTAAGTCATTTTGGGCAGATGCAATAAATATAACGACATACCTGATCAACCGCGGACCATCTGTACCTTGGAGAACAAATTACCAGAAAAAATCTGGAGTGGTAAGGAGGTAGATCTCTCTCATCTGATAATATTTGGTTGTCTTTCTTATGTGCATATAGATTCTGCATATAGAGATAAGCTTGATGCTAAGTCTAAGAAATGCTTCTTTATTGGATATGGTTCTGATGAATTTGAATATCGTTTCTAGGATGATGAAAATAGGAAAATTATCAGAGAAAGAAATGTGATATTTGTTGAAAAGACCATGTATAAAGATAGACATTTTGCAGAATTTGATAAAGCAGGAAAAGAAAATATAACTTAAGTTGAACTTGAAGGCATATCAGATGAGGATGCTGCTGGATATCATAAAAATGTTATGCAGTTAGAACCTGAATCACTACAAGCAGGACCAAGTACACCACCACCGATTAGAAGATCTACTCGAGAGATCAGACCACCAGTGATGTATTCTCCTTCATTGAATTTTATGTTGTTAACTGATGCTGGTGAGCCAGAATGTTTTAGGGAAGCCTTGGAAGTCCAGGATTCTGTTAAGTGTGAGTTAGCAATGCAAGAAGAGACGAACTCATTGATCAAGAATAGAACATGGATGCTTATTGAATTGCCTGTAGAGAAAAAGACATTGCATAACAAATGGTTGTACAAGATAAAAGAAGAGATTGATGGCAACAAAAGGTACAAAGCAAGACTAGTTGTAAAAGGGTTTGAGCAGAAGGAAGGTATAGATTATACTGAAATATTTGCTCCTGTTGTGAAACTAACAACTATTTGATTGGTCTTGAGTATAGTTGCAGCTGAAAATTTACATCTTGAACAATCAGATGAAAAGACAGCATTCCTCCATGGAGATTTGGAGGAGGACATTTACATGAAGAAACCAGAAGATTTTCAAGTCCCTGGAAAAAAAAACCTAATTTGCAAGTTGACCAAGAGTTTGTATGGCCTAAAGCACGCTCCTCGACAGTGGTACAGAAAATTTGATAATTTCGTGAGATGATCGATCAAGAAAATATTCAGGATCTTGTGTTCTCGGTATCCTCATGTAGTCATGCATGCAATATAAACTCCAATACCCTGATCTTCATGCTTATTTTTCTTTCAAAATTAGACCCGTGAAAGCTTAGAAAGGTGTTAGAAATTAATATTACTACAGAGCCACAATAAGTCTTTGGTTGTAGTTTCTCAATTGCAGCAAACTGGTTCAGAATTGTATGCTGTTGATTCTCTGCATTGACAACTGGTTATTTCAGAATTACTCTTTTATCGGTTTACAAATTATTGTCCATTTTATTACTGCATCTAAAACGGTGTTCTTGATCTCCAATTAGTTATTATGATATGAAGAACATGTTGTCATTTTTAACCATTATAAAATAACATATAGAAATATGTATATTATGTGGCTGAATGGATTATTAACAAATATGTATATCATGAGCATTTTAGTAAGATAACCGAAAAAAATGGGAACCAAGGTCCCAACTAGACATAGGTCCATTCTTGGATTATAGCAATGCTGCATAATTTTTGAATAAATAGCGATATAAGAAAATTCTTGGCTATAAATACAAAAGAAATTGAATAAATAGTGACGTATATTGGCGATATAAGTCACTAATATGCTCCTAAATACTAACGTTTTTGGATTTGACCCAATAAGGGTACGTACTGGTATTTCGGTGTTAGAAGTTGGAGGCTTCTTAATTTGAGACGTAATTATAACAGTTTCTTTTTTTCATTAAAAAACTAATTTCATCCCTACCGCTACTCATTTGTTTAACATGTACATTTAAAAAGTATTCATTATAATTCATTATTCGACTAACAAATTATTAAGCATAACCCAACACAGGAACATGAACAAGAAGCACATCGGAGTAATAGCGTGTACGGAGGCTACTGCATGCACACTTCCTCAGGCTCGCCGTGGTCGTACTGTATGCGTCGCTAGTCGATATCCTGGCCAGGCACGGACGGAGCCAAGCCGGTCGTTGCTCATCATCGGGTTCAACGCCCTCCTGCAGCCAGAACTCAGGACACCGTCGCCGTCGGCAGAAAGCTTCCTCCTCATCGTCAGCTTCTAGACGTCTTTTCTTGATACCTTGCTGACGTATCGTTCGGGGATGAAGACACTTCTTGTGATGACAAGGGAAATCTTGGCTCTTCTCCGGAATTATCCGGACCTAGAGCGAGATTTCTGGCATTTCTTGCAGTCGGAATTCTGAAGTTCGTCATGGTCACCGTGAACCCTGCCGAATCTCCATGCGCACCGGCCGCCGCCATGGTTGTGTATGTTGAAATTTTGTAGATTTCAAATTTTAAATTAATTTTAATGTGAAATGTAGAAAGGTTCTTATTGAAGTTAGTTGAAAGACAACTTTGCATTATTTCATGAATAGATGTAAGTGAAAAGATGTTTTCTTTCACCTTTTCATGTAAGATTGCACCCATTTGTCATCTATAAATAATAAGTCCCAAAATTGATTTGTTTAATGAAAAAAGAGTTGCAAAATTGTAAGAATAAGAGATAGAGAATTCTCCAACATTGCTAATTGGTGGGCTCTAGTGACTTCGTTGTATCCTGGGAGTGTTGTTGTCGAAACTTAGTAGCAATTTTGTGTGGGGGCAAATAACTCTCTAAAGATAGTGATTCATCGTGCCTCGAAGTCTTCTTTTGTTTCATCTTCCCTTCATTATTTCCAACAATTTTAGAGAGTTATTACGAAGATGGCAACGGAAGCAAATGTTGCGCTCAAAGTGATGAATCAAAAGTTCATGAAGTTGGATCGTTTTGACGGAACCAACTTTAATCGATGGAAGGACAAAATGATGTTCCTACTCACCGTGCTGAACGTCGCTTATGTCCTGAATCGAGAGTTGGAGCCAATAGCAGAACCAACCGATGATGCAAGCCAAGAAGAAAGAGCAAAAGTGGCGGAGCAAAAAAAAAGAGAGAAGATGATGAGTTCTCGTATAGAGGACACATCTTGAACACCTTGTCCGATCGTCTCTATGATCTCTACATGACAATCAAGTCTCCTACTGAAATTTGGAAGGCTCTGGGGGAGAAATACAACACCGAGCGACAAGGTACCGACAGATTTTTTATGATGAAATATTTTGAATTTAAAATGTTTGAAAACATTCCCATCTTGGATCAAGTTCATGAATTACAAGTCTTAGTAAACAAGCTTAGTGACCTGAAAGTTAAAATTCCTGAAATATTACAAGTTGGGGCAATTATATCTAAGTTGCCTTCAACTTGGAATGATTACAGGAAGAAACTCTTGCATATGGCAGAAGACTTCACAGTGGAAAAGTTATTAAGGCATTTACGCATTGAAGAAGAAAATAGAAAGCGTGATGCT
>LTAE01002780.1:19178-53390 GCA_001647135.1 Pontederia paniculata | reverse complement strand
CCCCCCCCCCCTCTTGGTGTCATCCAGATCCTACAAAAAGGAAGTTGTTAGGCCTAGACGTGGCACAATAATATGATGATAAAATTGATTTAATCAAGAGAAGGATGACAACTGCACAAAATTAGCAAAAGACATGCAAATAAAGGACACCGAGAAAAAAACTATTCAAGGTTGGAAACAAAGTTATGTTAAAGGTTTCTCCAAAGGATGTCATGAGATTCAGTAAAATAGGAAAGCTTAGCCCTCAGTATGTAGGCCCATTCGGGTGCTAGAGTTGATCGATGAAGGAGCATGTAGACTAGCACTACCACCTTCCTATGGGCGTGTGCACAATTTCTTTCATGTGTCCGTCCTCAGAAAGCACTAGCTTAACAATGGAACCATATTCCAGTTAGAAGATCCAAACTTGAAAAGGGTCTTACTTATGAAGAATACTCAGTGAGGATCTTGGAGTATTGCACTCAACAACAAGGAAACAAGAAGGTTTCACTAGTAAAAGTAGCATGGAGTTAACACAAAGACAATGAGACTACTTGGGAACTTGAATCAGAGATGCACAAGAAAATTCCAAATCTTTTTGGTAAGCCTTTGTCTTAGTCCTGAATTTGAGGATGAATTTTTGTACAAGGTTTATAACGTAATATTTGTGCTCAATTAAAGGACCAACACGAGCCATGTTGAACTTTGACACAGACCGCGTTGGGGGCACCATATTCTTAGACTATAATTTAGTTTAATAATTAGAGTTTTATTAGGTCTAAAATTTTTGAATCCTTAGAAATCTCTATAATTTTATGATGACCTTAACACATGACAAATAATTTATTACACAGAGCAACTGTGTTTCTTTTATAGGACATCGTTAACTCATAATTTTATGAAGCAGTTATACATATCTAACAAGTCATAGCATATGCTCTCATGTTGATCAAGCAACCATGCATCCCTAGTAGATAATGATATGGGCTATCATGTGGTTGGATAACTATGTATTCCACATATCATAGTTCTTTCATTGTGGATGTACCGTCGAACTGCACAATCCATTTACCATAACAAATATATTAATGGAATCAATTATGGAGAAAATTGCATTGCGTGTGAGTGAGAAATTTTTGGACGCCCATAAGCAAACTATCAGTGATAGCATGCAGTTTCATACAACTATACTAGTGTGCAATAATACACATTAATTCAGTAACAAAAGGAAATTAAGGCTTCTATTTTGTATAGCATGTATTTATTTTATTAGAAACTGTGGCTTTTCTATTTGGGGTTGAGGTCCTAATGAAAATAACATAGAAAAGTTGACGATGAATTCACTCTTTTGTTTCGGGGTATTCTGAAATAACCAATTTATATCATACTAATTCATTCATCAATAACTATAAAAAATCCTTCATAAATAATAAAAAAATAAAATATCATGTATTAAAATAATACAAAAAAACTATATATAATGAAATATAAAAAAAGTAAGAATAAAAGCAACTATCTCCCTTGATGATGATGAAAGAGATGGAACCCCTCATCACACAAAAAATGGTGCCTTGGTCTTCCTCAACTTCATATTGAGGGATACATATCCCTCTTTTATTATATTATTTTTTTATATTTATTATACATTATCTTTTTTTGTATTATTTTGTTGTCGGCTATTTTACTTTTTAAATTTTTTAAATAAGTTCGCAAAAGAGAAAATTAATCTAGTTTGCAAAATTTTGTTATATCCAAGTATAAGCCTATACGAGCAAATAATAAAGTTGGGACCTGGAAGAATGAAAATAAAAGAAAGGTTAAGGGACATCAAAGTAAAAGCAATCCAAATAGAAAACTTTTGAACATAATTACAAGATTTTCATAATGCTTGACTTTATTATATATTATAATTATAATTTCCAAAAATAGGAAAAAATGTTTAAAAATTGTTAAGAGGGACAAAAAATAGGGTGAAAAAGATGGAACATGGATGCAATAACATTAATGCTTATTTAATGGGTGTATTTCAATGCATTAACTCAAGGGCCATAACCATGGACCTCTTCCATAGTTGTTGGCACACTGCCAATTGAACAAAACAAGCACAATAATAGCTCTTGGATCTTTAGTAATCCATTTATAGTGCCCGATCAACTTTCTTTAGTAAGGATTTTCACTTTCATCATTTCGATTGACATACTAAATGATATTCAACTATCAACTTGATCTAGTAACAATTGTAATAAACTAGACTTAAGCATAAAATAAAAATAAAGAAAAAGGATTAGGATCTTGAATATGAGGTCGTCTTAAACTTATCTAAAACTCTTGGATTTTCCCTATATAAACTGAAGCTCATGAATTAATTTTGCCATAAGTCATTATTTCTCCCGGTGGCCACCATAAACAACTAGGGATCCCAATTTTCACTAGAGAAGAAATATTTCTTTTCCTTCTTTGTGTATGGGAATTCGCAAAACTAGTGAGAGCTATTATTAAATAAAACTCCAATTTTAATAGTATTTATATAAGCATGATAAATATTTAACATGATGTTGTTTTAATTTATTAGATCAAAATGTCTGGTTTATCTCAAAATATCACCAAGATTATGGTCCAACACAACTTGACTGGACCAAATTTTGAAGATTGGTTGAGAAACCTCAAGATATGTCTTAAAGGTCTCAAATGCCTTGATGTGATCAAGGAATGTCGAACGAAAGTAAATAATGACAAAGCCACCAAAAAGGATATTGAGGATGAAAATAAATGGCTTGAAAAATATGAGGATGCCAAATGTCTTATCCTTGCATCTATTTTTAGTGCACTACAAAAGCAATTTGAAATTGTTGATCATGTTGTTGACATAATCACTAAACTACAAGAATGCTATGGTGAAAAATCTCATACGAGAATATTTAGAGTTTCAAGAGAATTGTTCTCTACAAAATTGTTTGAAGGAAGAAGCCCTTTGAATGATCATGAACTACAGATGATCAATCTAATCAATAAGTTGACAGAGCTTCATGTCACTATTGGAAAGGCATTAAGTATTGACTTAATTCTTTCCCCATTGCCTCATTCATATTGACAGTTCATAGTGAATTATCATATGCCAAAGAAAGAATAAGAAGTACATGAGCTACTCCATATGATAAAAGTAGCAGAGGATGACATGAAGAAAAGTTCTTCAAGCTCCTCAAAGGTGATATTAGATGCTTCTACTTTTGTAATGAAAAAGTCCTCCCAAAACAGAAGGAAAAAGGGTGGCAAGGATGTGAAGAATAAAACCTTCAAGTCCACTAATGGGGTCGACAAGAAAGAAAAACTAAGCTTCAAAGGAGGAATGAGTTGTCACTTCTATAAGAAAGAAGGACATTGAAAAAGAAATTGCAAGGAGTACCTTGCTAGACTTCCTGCAAATAAAGGCAAAGGCATGCTCAAATCTTTATTAGCATAAATCAATTTGATTCATTTTTCCTTATTCTACTATTTGTGCAAAAGATTCTGATTGTGCATCTCACATGTGCAATATGTTGCAGGAGTTGCATAGAGTTAGGTCACTGCACAAAGGACAAATCTAACTATCCGCTGTGAATGATTAATCATCATATGCTGAAGCTACTGAATTTTTCCTTTGTGCTTATTAGTAGAATTCGAGAATTGATAGACTGCTTGTAATGTTTGGAACATTTTCAAGAATCTTATTTACATTCTGATTCAATAATAGCAGGTTATGAACTTGTTTTCGATATAGATGGTTATAAGATTAATTTGAATGATGAGATATTTGCTAGAGGCACATCATTTCATGATCTATGTTATCTAGAAATGTCAAATAATTTTGATGGTTGAAGATATTAATAAGCGCAGGTGAGAGAAATGACTCAATCATATTGTGGTTAGATCAATGATGTCATTCACTAACTTTCCAATTTCCTTTTAAGGTTATGCTCTAGAAATTGTTGTTTACTTGTTAAACAGAATATTCTCCAAAGTTTTTATAAAAATACCAAATGAGATGTAGTACAAAAGAAAATTCAATCTTAAGCAAGTTAAGATTTGGAGTTGTCTGGCTTCCAAAAAGGAAAGTGGGAGCAAACAAGTTGGAGATATAGAGCTGAAAAGGGAAGATTTGTGGAATAACCTAAAGCTAGTTTAGGATAGTATTTTGATATGCCAAAACAATAAAATGTTATTATGTCATGACATGCCACTTTCCTTGAACGAGTATTTGTACTACAAGAGGACGGTGGGAGAAATATTAAATTTGAAAAAAAACAATATTCACAAGTTGAATGTCATAATACCTCAAAACATTTTTCTACCAACTAATGTAATGCATTATGAATTATGTGTGTACAAAGAGTTAGTGGGAGCAACATAATATTTTTTATAATGTATGTTGATAATATTCTACCCATTAGGAATGATGTGGAGATACTTAAGTCAAAATTTAGTTATTCAATATGTTTTCCACAAAGGGTTTGAGAGAAGCACCTATATTCTTTACATAAAAAATTTATATGGATAGATCAAGAAGAATAACAAAATCTTTCTCAATCCATGTATATTGAAAAGAGAAGAGATATTACCAATTGGATATGAGATATATCTTTTAGAAAATATGGCACCTCATAATTATGAGAAATAAAGTAAATGGAAAGAGTTTCATGTGTTAGCCATATAAAGCATATGTATGCAGAGATATGTACAAAAACTTGATATTAGTTATGCTATTAGTATAACTAGTAGATATCAATCGATTTCATGTTTAGAACATTGGATTAATATTAAGAATATCCTTATGTACTTAAGAAGGTCAAAAGATTATATCTTACTTTATGGAGAACACACATGGTAAGTGAAGGTTACACCGATGATGACTTCATGTTAGATGTTGACAATCGAGAATGTAACTTGAGGTTTATTCACTCTAAATGGAGGTTAAATATTTTTCTGCATTAGATAGTGCAAAGTAAATTACATGTATATAAAAGTTTACTTCTGAGCTAATTATTGATATCGCTTTATTCTAGAGCAGTAGTATAAATCATTGAGCTGAGGACTCATCAGAAGTATAAAAAATCTTGCAAAGATTTCTTGATTAATGATTATCAAGAGTATCAAACATAAGTATCCAAAATATCAGTACATTGAATAATTTAACAGACTCATTGTTCAAATCATTATTTGTATCGATATTCAATATGCATCTTAAGAAGATGATTTTGATATTTGTCACATACTGACTTTAGGGCAAGTGGGAGATTTTGGTTTAGCATTGATTGTGCCCTAAACACAATCTGATCTAATAAATATTATTTAATTATGTTTACTTCTAAGCCTTTTGTATACTTCTACGTTCAAATTTCATTTAAAGGGGCAGCATCAGGGAGCTCTTCCAAGAACAAGAAGTGGAAGCCGGGGTGCGTGTCTTAGGTGCGGGCAGATGGGGCGTTGTGGATGGCATGCACGGATCAATATTCTTAACATGTTCCTTTTATATGTCTTAAATATGATTTAGTAACATTGCGCATGAAGTTTAGTTGTGACACATGATATGATATGATGATAATATGAGGTCCGTGATGTCGACTTTAAAATATGTTCATCACCTGAAGGATTGATGATAGGGAAACATCAATCCAGTTTGGTGATTGTGTAATTTATCATCAATGGTTGAAAATGCAAGTCCTCATTATGCATTAAGATAAATACACAGGTGCTTGTTGAGAATAAGTTCACTGAACTCACCCACATGAAAATCTTAATGAATGGACTATTAGCAAAATTTTTCAAATGGAATGACTGCGTGATCTTTTGACCTAAGACACCATTGATGTCTTGCATGTTAATGATGTTCATTTGATAATGTTAACAATAATATTTGGATTATCAATACGTTTATTGGTGACATCAGAAGCATGTGAAGTCATGTGACTGTTTAATAAGGGATGTACGACTCTTATTGGAGGGATGTCCTCAATGACCAATAAGGAATGATGCAAAGTCTGTGAACACAACATGAAAAGAATGAGTTCTCTATTCTCATCATATCTTCATTAGTCAAATTGATTAATATCGAGATGAGGGATCTAATATTCCACCATGTCCTATTTGTCTCGATTTGGACATAGAAATTGTAGAAGGATTATACGCATATGAAAATTATTTCAAAGGTTCATCTATTTTCTTATCATTATGGGGGTCATGATATATTGCTAGATGTCACTCTTGGTCTATAAGAGGCTACAGAATAAGTTGAAAAGATCAATAGATGGTACTATTGATAATTGTATAGTTGATATATTGGATATATAGATCTTATAGTGATGTGAACCTAATGGGTCACACACAAACAAGATAATAAAAAATGAATTTTGAATAATACATTCAAATATTCGATGAGATAATTTAGTGCCTAGCACATGCCTAATCTCATCATGTTGCACATCACAATTCGATAAATGTTTATCCATATGATATATTTTAAATAGAATTAATGCAAGTGAGAGTAAGTATTCCCTAACTCTAATTACCATAATTAATAATTAATTGAACGGCCAAGAGTTGATACAAGATATGATTTGGTCATGGCCGTTAAAAGGGAGAAAGAAGTTGAGTTGATTACAACTACCTATCTATAAATATGTAAATTCTCTTTTGAGAATTAGACTAATCCCTGATAAGAATTCCTCATAGAAGTTCTCCTTGAATGCAAGATTAATCTTAATTTTGATGTGGATATTGTTAGAGAGTTATACTTATGATTCTCATAGGGTAATCAAGACGGCAGACATTCCTATCAATCTTTTTGAAATATGAACATCTCAAATATGATCTAAACTATTCATATTAAATCAATTATATAAATCCTAAATTGCATGATCATGATAAAGAAAAGAATTTTTTTTATATTCATGCGAGATCTTAATTGCTAACAATAAAATCATCCAAGTTTGAAGAAAAGTTTTTCTCACACTTTTTTGTATTGTATGTGATGGGTTGCTTACTGAAATCATTAGTCCAAGTATAATTTATTCTGAATATGATAGTAATATATAACATGCCCAGTTTCTCCTTTGCGGAGGGACGTTCCGATTCCTATATACCAATTGGTACATAATGTTCTGTCTTTTTTACCTTACATATATCTCCGTTAATCGCCTTACATTTATTTCCTGAAAGATATATAACCTATTTTTTGTGTGAAATACATCTTTAGCTATGTAATTGCTATGAAATTAGTAGGGCATTGA
The DNA here is from genome assembly GCA_001647135.1 of Pontederia paniculata. Taxonomy (NCBI): domain Eukaryota; kingdom Viridiplantae; phylum Streptophyta; class Magnoliopsida; order Commelinales; family Pontederiaceae; genus Pontederia; species Pontederia paniculata. The sequence goes on along the minus strand of LTAE01002780.1, from coordinate 46,149 downwards.
CTGACTTTGTCAATTCAGTCAACTCCAATTGGCTCATTTTTTTAGTCGGTTAACTACTTTAGATCTGGTCAAATTGACTTGACTAGTTTCAGATCATTAAATGATATAACTTCGACAACCTAAAAAATCTATTAGAATGACTTAAAATTTTAATATTAATAAATGACCATAACTAATTAATACTCAAATTACCATAACTAATAAATAACCATAATGTACGATTTTCATTTAATCAGTAGCATTTTGGTTTCTATTTCGTTGCAGTCCACATGCTTAATTTTATAACGCGGCAATTCGACAGAGACTTCCCTGAATGGAAAATTATATATGCATTTCTTCTGTATGTCTCAGTTCATTTTTTCAATTTCCAACGAAACATTTATACCGATCTCTGCCATTAAATGTCTGCCATATGAATCACATTCTCATAGTAGGTTAGAACTTCAGAAGAAAGGCACTGCAAATACACTGGGATAGCCGTAGTCAACTTGTTTATAGATCATCATATTGACAAGAAACAGTAAACTTCGGAATGGTATTAACTATTTATCTCAAATTCTTAAACTTGTCCAGATCCGAGTTACATTGTGATTTCTGAAAAGAAATGACATGCAAGGTTACATCATTGAGATACAAACCAAATTGATAACACAATAATTGATAAATCCACATAAACCTCCGCCGAGACATGTTAACCTCTGCAAAAACCACAAAAGTGGTTAAAATGAATTATATATGTAACGCTCTCAAATCCACACTTCGCCACCTGACAGAATATGAACCTGGAAGACGTTACCAACTTACATTTTTTTACTATACCTTGATCAATCCACTGGTCAACACTATGAATCTATCAATGCGGAAGTCAATACTTGGACCTATGTCATATGCAAGTCACCTCATCACGAACATCATCATGCTGCCGCTGCGCCATCACCATCTATATGAACATATTTGCCTACAAAATTGAATTTGTAGGGGAGATGAACCTCCCGTGAGTTTTGACACTCAGTATGTAAATGATCATAAATAAGATAATCAATATGTAAAAGAACCATTAGTTGATAATAAGCTTTAACAATTAACAATATATCAATAGGGTCGTCATTTACCTTTGGCCTTTAACTTTACCTTTCAATATCCATATCCAATAGATGGCAAGAATAGCAATTTACACCCTCTATGGTGATGTCATTTTTTTTCAATATCAATATTCAATGGATGACATGAGTAGCAATAATCACCTTCTCTGATTATGTCAATATCATTCCTTTCAATATACTCAAGTCATCATCAATATATCATTCTCTATTTATCTTGTCTTAGATAAAACAATCATTAACAATCAATGTGAGCCTTTATCAATGCATTGAAGATTCAGATTGTCCCCAGTACCAATAATGGTTAGCAAGGTCATGTGGTCCTTTCTGACCAAGTCTCCATATCCATACAATAGTTCCCGAAGGAACGCAATAGTTCTCTAGAGAAGGAACACAATAGTTCCCGAAGGAACGCAATAACAATAGTCCCCTAAGGGATGCAATAACTGGGATCCTCCTCTTCAAGCTTAAGTTCAAGCACAATCATTACAGCTTTTAAATCCTATCTTGAGCTATGTTATCGCTTAAAGACACCTAAACTTACGCCGTTCATCAATTCATATCCAACCAATCAATACAATCACATCAATATTCAATCAATCAATATGATTGTTAAGGGTTAGGGTTTCACATCCGTCAAATTATTATTTTATTACAAGAATCATAATATCTTCATCAAGCCTGTCACGGCCCGTGAAATACATATCACGGTCGTGACTATCGATTTCACGGCCCGTGATATTCATATCACGGCCGTAACTTTTCTGTCATATCATGCTTCACGGCCCGTGACATATCATCATGGCCCGTGACATATCATCACGGCCCGTGATGTTCCCTTCGTGGTCGTGAACCCAGTTCATGGGCGCGATACCGACGATTGCACATACTTCGTTCTCGTCCTTCATGGCCCGTAATGTATCATCACGGCCCGTGAAACTCGATGGTGAATTTACGAGCGTTGGATCTCCCTGGTGCAAGCGATTTCACAGTAGGCATCACGACCCGTGACGAAGTCGTCACGGTCGTGCCTGGGTGATTTAATTCTTTCCATCGTCAGCCTCGTGACCAGATGGTCACGGGCGTGACTACCGTCGTCACGGCCCGTGAAATGGTCGTCACGGTCGTGACGGGAGTTCTAGGAGAATTTCGTGACCATGTCGTTCTCCACTGCCGCCGTCACAGCCCGTGACATGTGTGTCACAGTCGTGACGGGAAATTTCTGGGGAATTCCGCCCGTGCCGTCCGTCGACTACCTTCGTCATGGCCCATGATACATCCGTCACGGCCGTGACGGGAATTTTCTGGGCGAACGCCGCCCTTTTCTTTTCCGAATCGATCCAAGATTCTTTCTTATAGCTACATTAATATATGTGGATCTTGAACACTACATTTTTCTACAGTTTTCGGCCTTAAAATCTACATTATTACATTCATGAACGGATTTCCCTAAATCAATCTACATCATGTGACTTGTCTAGGGCAGATACATTATGTATAAACCAGAATTCATGGCATATGATCATCATATAAAATTCATCATGAAAATCTATTCTAAGGGGATTCGCCATGTTACATACTGAAAATCTTAAATATAATCACAATTACATACCGTCATCTGTAGCCAACCTATCTTCTTCTTTGCCATCGATAATCTTCTTTGTCATTGATCTCCTACTCCATGTTGATCTAACCTTGTGAGGAGAGAGAAGGAAGAGAGGGAGAGAGAGAGGAGAGGGAGAGAAAAATTGTGGGATGAGAGGAGAGGGGTTAGGTCCTATTTATAGGGGAGGCAATTCAGCTTTAGATAGAGTTTGAATGAAATTAAAACTCTAANAGAGGGAGAGAGAGAGGAGAGGGAGAGAAAAATTGTGGGATGAGAGGAGAGGGGTTAGGTCCTATTTATAGGGGAGGCAATTCAGCTTTAGATAGAGTTTGAATGAAATTAAAACTCTAACTTTATTTATAGTTTTAAAAGATAATCTTCCATATGATTAGGATTTTTTTAAAATAGTCAACATAGGATTAGAAATATTTAATTGATAAGAAATATAACAATTTGATTTCAATTCAAACTCTTTTCCTAATCTTAACCAACTATATTTTTCCTTATCTTATCTTATCTTCCCTTTATTTTATTTTTTATTTATTTTAAAGATCTGAGGTATTACAATATATCTATGTAAAAGCACATAATTGAGTCTGATTACTACGTTGGCATTGAATTTCATAGTTTCACATGACCAACAAGAGATTCCATTTTTCTTAGCTTTCAAATTCTGAACATAAAAAATATATATACAAGTTCGAATCCTGAATTTCACAACAGAAATTGTAATAACTCAAAAAATGACACATGACATGTTGCATGACCCCTCAAGCTCCACTCAACAACCTTTTGTAACCCATCTAATAGCACATTTTACATGTTTCCTCTCTTATTTTCTCCTCCCAAGTTTTGTTAACTTAACCACCAATTTAACTATAAGTGGCGAAAATTGATGACCATGCTCTCATGATCAGCAGCAAAAAAGAACAAAATGAGGAGAAATTGCAAAAAGAACCAAGAGGAGGAGCAAAAGGCACAAATTTGAGGAGCTCTAGAAAGGAAAATGTCAATTAGGGCAACTAAGAAAGGTATGTAAAGAAAATTCATTTCCTTTCTCTTTGTCACTTCCATATTATCAAACATGATCATTAATTTTAGGAAAGAAAAAATAATTAAGGTTAGAGATAAGATTCATGATGAATAATGTGACGTTTGTATTGTTATTTTGACGTATTGTAACTAAAAATCGATTAGACAATTCTAGTGCAAATTAAAGTGAAGAGGGGAATAGACAATTGTCATTCTATGGCACGGTTGGACACTTTCTTTGATTATGTTCCTAAAAGTTCAAAGTGGGCGGGGGAGGGGTGCAAAGAGGCATACTTTGCCTAATCAACCAAAATTAGATGGTGCACACAATGACCCTCAATCAAATGGGATAACAAACTGATATGTGACCTTAAGGACGACTTATGTAATATTAGATAATTAACTTTTAAGATGTCACATGATAAAAAATTAAAGATGAAAATGACATGAACGATAGAGTTAAGTAAAAAAAGGACTACTTGCATTGAAAGCTAATACCAAGTATGATGTTTATGCCATAAGGTACACTATATTGATAATACAAAGTAAATGGTACGTTGGATCAATAATGTCAAAAAAGTTAAAATGGACTAAAAGATGCATTTTATTGATAATACATTGGCAAGATAAGATATTAAATAAGATAAAAGACACACTTAAAGTTAAGTTATTGATCATAATGTGCTAAGAAGCTAATGCAAAGAAAAAATACACAATTATGCGTTAATAATAAGCTTGGGTTAAAATTGTGTTCGTAGCTGATGAATTAATATATGCAAAGTATGTCAATCAAGCACAAGATTATCTAGCCATGTAGTTAACTGAGTTCGACATAAAGCATAACGAATAAAGATGAAATGGTCTCTCTCTCTCTCTCTCTCTCTCTCTACATATATATATATATATATATATATATATATATATATATANATAATAATTAACTAGATGATCCTACAACTCTATATAGGAACTCTTTATATAGGCGCTTTGAAAATCATCGGAGTCTGCCCCTATTGCACCCTATGATCACATTAGTATCGGCCTTCCACACTGCACTCGACCGACAATATCCGGTGGATCAAGCTATGAAGTGATTGCGCATGTGTTTTGCAATTTCATCGCTTTTGACAACTACTTGAGTGATCGTTAGAGGAGCGTTACACTTTCTATAACGCCCTCAAATTCATACCCCCACCACCTAGCCGAATACAAATATGGAAATGCTACCAATTTACATTTTTTGACTTTGATCGATTTACTGGTGAGCATTACAAATATATCATTACGAAAGTCAATACTTAATCTATAACCAGGACCTATGCCATGTGCAAGTCATTCATCGCGAATACCATCATTCTACTGTGCGTCATTACAATAGATTCTATCTGCAGAATCAAAATACAGGGAAGACAATCCTCCAATGAGCTATGAAGATCAATATGTAAAGAATAATAATTAACTAGATGATCCTACAACTCTATATAGGAACTCTTTATATAGGCGCTTTGAAAATCATCGGAGTCTGCCCCTATTGCACCCTATGATCACATTAGTATCGGCCTTCCACACTGCACTCGACCGACAATATCCGGTGGATCAAGCTATGAAGTGATTGCGCATGTGTTTTGCAATTTCATCGCTTTTGACAACTACTTGAGTGATCGTTAGAGGAGCGTTACACTTTCTATAACGCCCTCAAATTCATACCCCCACCACCTAGCCGAATACAAATATGGAAATGCTACCAATTTACATTTTTTGACTTTGATCGATTTACTGGTGAGCATTACAAATATATCATTACGAAAGTCAATACTTAATCTATAACCAGGACCTATGCCATGTGCAAGTCATTCATCGCGAATACCATCATTCTACTGTGCGTCATTACAATAGATTCTATCTGCAGAATCAAAATACAGGGAAGACAATCCTCCAATGAGCTATGAAGATCAATATGTAAAGAATAATAATTAACTAGGGTAAAACATAAATGAAGATATAAGTAAAGGAGAACATGTTCTATCATACAGTCATCTTTATAAACATTAGTTTTACTTTCAATTACTTTATATTTTCCTTTACTTTGCTTTACCTCTTCCTTTCAGTGACATAAGTTCATCATTATCAATCTATTTCATCTTTTATTTTAGTAACAGTGGCAGGAACATCAGTTACACCTAATTCTCATGGTGTATAATATATCAGTATGTCCAGGCTAAGTTCATTATACAATTTTCATTCATCTTGGGTAGCATCTTTTAATTCAATCAATAATGAGTGATTATTAGTATATGAAGATTCAAGAGATCCGACGTCAATATGGCTAGCTAGGCCATGGGTTAAGCCTAGACCCATAAATCAATCTCCATAAACAGTAGTCCACGAGGGACTCAATGATTCCCGAAGGAACCCAATAATAGTAGGGATAAGTCCCTTAGTCCGTCGGGGTCTTCCTCTTCATGTATATATTCAAACACAATGATTAACATCTTTTGCTCTTTATTACCTATTATACTAGGTTCACATGATAATACATTAATCCTACCTCAATCAAGTTCGAATAGTCATTCAAGCATATCATCAATCATCTTAGGACAAGTCTCGCATCATAGGTGACATGGCCCGTGTTGTGTACCGGGTCAGATGGTGTTCAGGAGAACACGATCGTTTCAAGGAAAGAAACATTATAGATGAGAACATAGACCGTGTTCATGTTGACACAGACCATTTTCTTTGCACAGTTCTTGAATCGCTTCGGAGACTGAAATGACTTGTTCTTATTCTTTATTATAAAATATCCCTAGTACACGGACTGCATCCCAAAGGCACACGGTCTGTTTCCTTAGGGTACGTTTGTTCCGGCCGAAGCGACCCACACCAAAGGTTGACACGGCCATTCTCCCAGGGAACACGGACCGTGTCAGATTGACATGCAGTCTATTTTAGACTATTGACCATATGGTTCACTAACAAGACTAGTCAACAAAATGCGGAAAAACTTAAAACTTTAAGGCCCTGTTTGGGACAAGAATAAGACTAATGGGAATTAACAAGAATATTCCTTTTTAATTCTTGTGAGGAGAATAGAAGTGAGATATTCCTATTGTGATATTCTAATGGGTGTTTGGATGATTTAATTAGTATTGTAATAATTAAAATTAGATAGTATATGATTGAGGTAAGAAAAATATTAATATTTTATTATACATTTCTATTAAATATAATTAGGGAAGTAATAATTATAATTAATTTATATAATTGTAATTATTGAATTAAATAATGATAAAAAATATATAATTATAATTATACAAAATAACATGTACCTAATCGTTATTTGATTTACAATAGAATATTAACTACTAAATAATTATGATAAAATGATAATTAGCTAGTACTTGCAAAGAATAGTTAATATTTGTGTACCATTCTATTTTTAATAATATATTATTATCTAAAAATTAATTAAATACTTAATTATTAATTTTTATGAAATTATATTTATTTTTTATTCATCTATAATGTCACATTTTTTTGGCAAAATTTATAATATGATAAAAACTTAATTAATTATAATTAATCATATAATTATGAATATAAAATAATTTAATAAAACAATTAAAAGAATTGGTGGAACAAAAAATTAGATAGTGTTTGATTGATCGAAATGATAAAACAATAAATTTAATACTTTATTGTATATTTTTATTAAATATAATTAGGGATTTGTAGGACGTGTTAGTTATAATTAATTAATTAAATTATAATTATTAAATTTAAATAATGATAAAAATTATTAGCACTAATTCTAATTATACAAATCAACATATAATTAATCTTCATTTTATTTAATAAAATATCATCTACTAAATAATTATGATATTATAATTATTAGCTAATACTTACAAAGACTAGTTAATATTTATCGACATTCTTTTTTAATAATATATTATTACCTAATAATTAATTATATATTTAATCATTTAGTTTATGAAATTATATTTAATTAATATTCATATGACACAATTTTGTGCAAAATTTATAAAATACTAAAAACTTAATTAATTATAGTTAATTATATAATTATTAATATAAAATAAATTTAATTGAGCAAGTTAAAGAAAATTTGTTGGCACAAAATAAATGTTCTTGCTCATGGCAAGAACATTTTGTTCTTGTGAAAAGAACAAAAAATGGTGGTTTCATCAACTTCAAGATGGTTTTATAATTTGATGGAATAATTTTGTTCATGGGGTGTTTGGATGTTTAAGTTGGAATAAGTTGATTATTCTTCCCTTGTTCTCATACCAAACAAGGCCTAAAAGAAACTCTTTTCATAAAATAACATAAAGAGAAAGTCTAGCATAAATGAATTGTCTACAAAGTAGCTAACATAACACAATACAAAATACTAAGACATGAGAAGAGACATTAATAGGACCACTAGACATGTGCAAAGTCAGTCACCACAAGCATCAGTCTCCGCATGCACCACCAGCCATCATACTTGCAAATCACTCGCTTGCAGGGTCCAATACAAGGGAAAAAGATTCACCATGAGCAATTACGCCTAGTATGTAAGGCAACAATGAATAAATATAAAATGATAAATAAAAATAGGAATAAGCTAATGACAAGAAGGTCAAAACATCAATTATTTCTTTAGTCTTTCGTTGATCATCTTTATCTTACTTTACTTCCATCATCTTTAACACTACTTTTCACTTTCATCATCTTTAAAATATCATTAATTTCTTGCATCAAGAGTGAGCTATGAAAGATAGTCAAACATCAATCACTCTTAACGTATACATAAGGAGTAAGCTATGACCAATGGTCAAATATCAATTACTCCACATCATCATCATTAATTCATCATTTTTTCTTTATCGCACATTTCATTTCTTTACATCAATCATTGACTTTCATCATGAATAATCATCAACAATTAATAACCCTAAACCTCTAATGCAGGGTGCTCATGCAATAATTAGACCAAGTGGTTATCTTGATTATCTTTATCTTATCACATTAGTGACTTTGAGGGACTTTAAGGGTTGCTCTGGGTGACTTTGAAGCAGCTCATGAGTCTTGGAGGTTGTCAGAGGGGGTGCACAAATCATGATCGATAAGAATGCTCGAGTGATCCATTCATCGCAAGGCGGGGAGAAAGCCAAACAACAGGAACTAGGTAGCAGTTGTCCTGCCAGTTCCCCATCATCATTAATGTTATCGCTCCCAACATTCATTGCATCGCGGTCTCAACATTTAGTTAAGGTGAAGCATGGTGACCCTTTATCTTGTCCACATAATTAATCCTTAATATTTATAAAGCGTGATAAAATATCATATAAAATACCTTTCCAATATTTAAAATAACTCCTTCCTTAATCTTTCATCATCCATGTATTTTTTTCATTAAAAATAATAAGAGAAAACATCACTAACTTTTCATCACGCTTATCATGGCCCTTGAAGTACATCTCACGGCCGTAACTTTAGGTTCATTGCCTGTGAAGTACATCTCACAGCCATGACTCGGTTTCCCTCATCACTATCCTTCACGGCACGTGACCAATCCTCACGACCCGTGAAGTCCCCTTCACAGCCCGTGATCTTGATATCACAATCGTGAAATCATCTTCACGGTCGTGACCGTAATTCCATTGTTATCATGCGATGCATTACGGGCATGAAGACCATCTTCACGGCCCGTGCCTCCCAGGTTCACAGTCATGAAGACCATCTTCACGGCCCGTGACGGGACAAGTTTCCCTTGCGTTCGGCTCACGATCGTGAGGTTCACCCTCACGGCCGTGACCATTGCAATCACCATCGTGAAACCCTCTGTGACGTCACAGAAACAACATTTTATTAATCTTTTTGGCGGAACTAAATCTAAGGATTTCTAGGATTAATCAGGATTAAATATTCTAATAATCTTCTTAACAATAATTATCAAATAGGACCCTAACATGCAATTTATTCAACATGAACACATTTATCTAAAGGGATCCGCCTATTTATATACCGTGTCTTGTAGAGTCTTAGGAATTTCTCTACTATCTCTATCTTCTTCTCCTTGATCCAAGTTCTACTAGAAATCTCCTTCACATTCTCCTAAGATTTTTGTCATCATCCTAAGGTGAGAGAGAGGGAAGAGAGAGAAAAAGATAACACAGGGAAAGAGATAAAGTTCTTACCTAATCACCTTTATGAAGGAGAGGATAGAGAAAAAGAGAGAGATTCTCTATAGTGGCTACAACCTTGAGGGGGGAAATAATGAGGGCTCATTTCTCTCTATAGGTGTTTATATAGGTTTCAACAAGTCTAATCCCACACAAACTCCTCTCTTATATCTAACTCTATCTTTAATCTCTCAATTAATATGACATAATCTCTATTTATCCTATTCCTCTTGGGAGTCCAACTAATAAAATATTATCGATTTAATTAAATCTCTTTTTTTTTCTTTTAACAGGTTATGGTATTACAGTTACATACCTTGCTTTCTCATCGATCGATCCCTTGTTCCTCTCGTTCTCCGCTCGCAAAGGTTTTGAAAATGAAACTCGAACACGGACAATCAACTGTGACGCGATCTGTGTCCTACTAGGACACGGTCTGTTTCCTAGGTCTTCATGGTGCTCCATCGCCTCATTGAAACACGGTCTACGTTCCTTCATCAATGTGGTCTGCTTTCTTCCTTTTCTCGCACAACACAACTCGCGTCCCATGTGAACACAGTCCGTGTTGGCCTTTTCTCCTCCATGTCCATGCCCTAGAGAGAGAGAGAGAGAGAGAGAGAGAGAGAGAGAGAGAGAGAGAGAGAACTTCTTATGCCTTAGGTTTGAGAGAGAAAACAATGAAGTCCTCTCCCCTCTAGCACTCCTTTTATAGGGATTTTGTTGGAGTAATCCTAGTCTAATTCAATTTAATCCCTCCTATTTCACTTATGATTAGGAGTCTTTTAAATTCCAATATTAAATTGACTAGGAAGTATTTGTATAACAATTTGATTTCAACTCTTAATTCTTTTCCTAATCCTAACCAAACTATATTTTTCCTTATCGAATCGTATCTTTTATTTATTTTTTTATTTATCTAAAATCTCAATTATTACACCATAACCTCCTTAAAAAAATTCGTCCTCGAATTTGGGCATATCATCTGGATTCCTCAAAATTTCACATTTGTTTCCTATCTTCCAATATGATCCATCATATCAAGATAATCCAATAATCCCTTAATCATATCAATATCCTCATATCATATGTATTAATCATCAAAATATTATTTAATTTATACATGGATCATAGGTCAATATTTTAATCACGATCATGGTCAGATCCTCGAAAAGAACATTCATCTAGACTCCTTGAAGCGCATATTCATCAAGTTGATCCTTGAAAATTCTCTAATTATTGAATCCAATCCTCATTTGATTATCCAACATTTATAGCACCAATATATTATTTTTTTCTACTTATATTAAAAGATCCTCTATAGTAGTATCATCCTCAAAACTCCTTTGATTTATACTATCCCTAAATAACCTCCTTAGAAATCATGTTATACTATTCAATAGGACGATTTCATATCAACTTTAATCATGACTAAACCTCAAGATTCATCTTTCACTAGAAAATCAAACCTAATTCGAATCCAAAAATTTCTCCAAACTTCTTCTCATTATTTAAGATATATTCAGAGATCACCTAAACCTCAAAAGTTAAATTCTTGATAACCTCCATAGAAATCATGTTATATCTTTTTATTAGGACAATGTCATAACTTTTCCATCATAGCTAATCCTCAATATTCATCATTCATTGGAGAATCAATCCTAGTTCAAATCCAAAAAATCATCCAATTTTCATCTCCTCACTTAAAATAAATTCAGATCACCTAATAATTAAATTCATGATAACGTCCTTAAGACTTAATATATATCTTCGATGGTGCGGTGACTGTTCGTGATGCTTGCACATGGATTCTATCTATCTAGGGACAGCTAAGAAGTGCTCCTCATTAGGCTCTGATACCTTACTGTAACACCCCCAAATTCATACCCCGTCACCTAGCAGAATACAACCTTGGAGACACTACCAACTTACATCTTTGACTTGACTTTCAACGATCCACTTGTCAATATTATAAAAGTATCATTGTGGAAGCCAATACTTAACCTATAACTAGGACATATGCCATGTGCAAATCATCCATCACAAATACCATCATGCTACCGTTGCGTCATTACTATCTATTCTATCTACAAGATAAAATGCAGGGAAGACAATCCTCCCATGAGCTATTAAGCTCAATATGTAAAGGATAATAATTCACTAAGGTAAAACATATATGAAGATATATGTAAAGGAGAACAAGTTCTATCATATTGTCTTCTTTATAAACATTAACTTTACTTTCAATTACTTTACCTTTTCCTGTACTTTGCTTTACCTCTTCCTTTCAGTGACATAAATTCATCATTATCAATCTATTTCATCTTTCATTTCAGTAACAATGGCAAGAACATCAGTTACACCTAACTCTCATGGTGTACAATATATCAGTATGTTAAAGCTCAGTTCATTATACAATTTTCATTCATCTTGAGTAACATCTTTTAATTCAATCAATAATGAGCGATTAATAGTACATGAAGATTCCAGAGATCTGGCGCTAGTATGGCTAGCTAGGCCATGGGATCAACCTTAGACCCATAAATCAATCTCCATAAACAGTAGTCCACGAGGGACTCAGTGATTCCCGAAGGAACCCAATAACAGTAGTGATAAATCCCTCAGTCTGTTGGGGCCTTCCTCTTCATGTATATATTGAAACACAATCATTAACATCTTTTGCTCTTTATTACCTATTATACTAGGTTCACATGATAATACACTAATTCTACCTCAATCAAGTTCAAACAATCAATCAAGCATAACATTAATCATCTTGGGACACATCCTGTGCCATAGGTAACACGACACGTGTTGTGTACTAGGTCAAACGGTGTTCAGGCGAACACGACCGTTTCAAGGAAAGAAACATTATAGATGAGAACACATACCATGTTCATGTCGACATGGAGATTCATGAATCGCGTCGGATACTGATACGACCCATTCTTATTCTTTATTATAAAATAGCCCTAGTACACAGACTACATCCTAAAGGCACGCGGTTTGTTTCCTTAAGGCGTGTTTGTTTCGATCGAAGCAGCCCGTGTCAACGGTTGACGCGACCGTTCTCCCGGGGAACACAGACCGTTTTAGATTAACACGTGGTCCATTTTAGACAATTAGAATATTATCTTCTACCGTGTCATCCGTCAATGCGGTCCGTACGTGGCATGTCTCATGTTGGCTCCGGTAGTAGCGGATCGTGTCATGGGGGAACACGACCGGTGTTTGGTTTCCAGTTATGCGTTAAATCATTATTTCCTCCTAATCATTTTTTTACTATATCATACGTATATGAAAAATCCGAAGGTTGATCCTCCTAGTTGCATACCTTGCTTTCTCGTCGATTGATCCCTTGTTCCTCTCGTACACAAGGACAAGCAACTGCGACGCGATCTGTGTCCTACTAGGATACGGTCCATTTTCTATGTCTTCACGGTGCTCTGTCACCTGGTTGAAACACGACCTACGTTCCTTCGTCAACGCAGTCCGCTTTCTTCCTTTTCCCGTACAACACGGGCCACGTCCCATGTGGGCATAGTCTGTGTTGGCCTTTTCTCCTCCATGTCCATGCGCCGCTGAGAGAGAGAGGGAGAGGGAGAGAGAGAGAGCTTCTCATGGCTTAGGTTTGAGAGAGAAAACAATGAAGTCCTCTCCCCTCTGGCCCTTCTTTCATAGGGATTTTGTTGGAGTAATCCTAGTCTAATTCAATTTAATCCCTCCTATTTCATTTATGATTCGGAGTCTTTTTAAATTTAATTTGGGTATGATAAGCAATATTAAATTGACTAGGAAAAAAATATATAACAATTTGATTTCAACTCTTAATTCTTTTTCTAATCCTAACCAAACTATATCTTTCCTTATCTAATCCTATCTTTTATTTATTTTTTTATTTATTTAAAAATCTGGGGTATTACAATTTCCATGATTCTCGTCAACTAGCTCATCATCCAAGTGCTCTTGACCACGTGTTGATTCCTTCCTCCAATGATCACACACCTCACTAGTGATGAGCATGTCGGTCATCATACTAACATCTCATACTTCACTAATGCGGTAATGCACTTTCACGACTCCCGATGTTTATGTAGTGTGAATGCAAACTTAATATTCCCATGGTCCATGTATTATTTTCTAGATATGTGATAGTGAATTTATTTTTCAATGAATCTTCGCACCAGCTCAATTATTCCTAGTCCCATCGAATTAATATGTTTGATGAATATACCAATTGAAATTCTCTATGTAAGAGAATCAACCAACATATCACTTGTAGGCATGTAGGTCACTCCCACTTTTTCTTTTTCACTATATTTGATGCATGCATTTTACAACATATTTTAGGGTCTGCATTAGGTTGAATTTCGAGTGATATTTGCATAGCATGCATCTCTTTCTAGATTTATTCGTTCATATTATCTCAAGTTCAGAATCTACTCATGGTTGGTGTTATTTTGTAGGAAATCGCATGAAAAACAGCTAAGGAGAGCTGAAATGGACCCGACACTGCAAAAGCTCAAAATCAAATATGAAGGAGGAATTTGCTAGGAGTCATCACGGGTCGATACCCATTATGGGCCGTGATGAAGCCCATCACAAAGCGTTATCGATCATCACGACATCCGCATCAAGCCCAATTTAGCACATCTGATATATTATAGGTCGTGATGGCATATCACGGGTTGTAACAGGAGACATCACAAAGTGCAATATGCCTATCACGACCTTGACAACTGTGATCTTTTTTGAAGAATTCATGTTATGGGCCGTGAACCACTATAACATGCCGTAAGTTCAAGAGATTACAACACAGAACTGTATAATGCTCGAGTTACGGATCGTGACATCTCGTTACGGGCTGTTATGGAAGAACTTATGGACCATGATATCCCATCACGGGTCAAGGACATTTACGAAGACAAAGTTAGTGTTGATTTCAAGATGATTCGACGACCAGAAAGATTCCTATTCATTTAGAGACTTTAGATATGCGATTTGGTCGATACTTGAAGAAGTTCCCAAGATTTTTACTAAGGTTTCTCACAACCATTGATTGCAAAAGAGAATTAAATCAAAAGTAGCCAACATCCAAACCTAGGAAACCCTAGGGTATATAAAGACTGTTGACAATAAGAGAGAGGGGGGCAGACAAGGAGATTAGAGCCGTCAACAGTGCAAGAATGCTAGAGAGCAGAAGATATTCCGAAGGTTTGCTGAGGAGGAGAAGGAAGTCATCCGTTAAGGAGCCTGCCCGTATTCTTCTCAACTCTCCAGAGGAGTACTTTCTTGTTCCATTATCTGTTTGGACGAATTATTTTGTAATTAGAACAGTTTATTCTGGGTATTTTCATTTATTTGATAACATTGCTACTATAGACTCTGTGCAGTTTTTGTAATCTTTATTTGAATGAACTATTGATTTGCAATTCATGTCCTGCGACTCTAATCCGTTAAGGGCATTGTCATTTGTGGTCTGTTAAGTAAATCCATTAAGGATAGTTTAATAGTCTAGGGAAACAACTTATTGCATCTTGTGTTTTCTTCTTGAGAGTAGATCCGTTAAGGGGTATTATCTGGATAGATAAATATAAGATAGTTGAGTTCCTTGTCAAGGGAATCCATATCTTAAGTTTGCCTAACCATCTAAGGAACCAAGAGTTAATTTTGACATCATATATGTCTGTCTATAGAGTTCTGAGTATCATTTGAAGTTAGTATCATCCAGGCCCTAGTCATCATCACTTTCATTGTAATTAACCAATTTATTTTAGTTTGTTTAGTTTCTGAAAGTTCACAAATCAAACATCTTATGTCTGTCTCATATTAACCTCTAGGATTATATAGTTACATAGTTCCTCATGGGTTCGACACTCTACTCTATCACTTTATTACTTGTTTGACTAATGCACTTGCTAGCAATATTTGCCTACAAACATTAAGTTTTTGGCACCATTTTTTGGGACAAAAATAACACATCAATATCCTAAATATAGTTGTACATTCTAAATATATTTTTCTTTTGAACTATTAACTCCACTATCAATCTAACTTATCGCAAATTGATTGTCATAGTACATCTAAAGTCGTCTTTTGATTAGATTGAGTCCTAGTTTTAAAAGAAAACATCTGAGCTAGATTCCATGGGTGGATACGATACTGCTGGAAATGTACTTAGCCTCATGTGTGTCTCTAGCCATACACCTTATATTTTGCTACCCTAAGAAATGACTACACCCAATATGAATAAGTGATTCAATGTGGATTTTCGATCATCTATGTCCCCATCGGAATTCACAAGTGAATAATCTACAACTTCAAATGTATTTGCCTAATATGTCAATCTCAAATGTACGGTATCTTTGAGATATTGAAATATCCTCTTTATTGCCTCCTAATGGTCCTTTTCAAGATTATAATGCGTAATAAATTAGTCATATAATTCATAACATATTTAGTTTAGTTTTTGTTAATTTCATGGCCTTATGCATCATTTTGTTTATAAATTCACTTCAATTTAACTTTTGGAGTCAGAGTCTACGTAATGTTGTTTGTTTTATGTCCAAAGCATTCAATACAACAACGGAGGAAGATTGTAGCAAGCTGAAATGAATTCGGAGGCGTAAACTATTAAATTCTTACCATCACGGCCGGAATGGGGCAGTCACGTCTGTTATCGCATAAGGACGATCTACGATTTGTCACGAGCCATGAAAGAATGTGACAACAATGATGCGATGAAGGGGTAAGCTGCAATCATGCTCATACTGATCATCATGGTCCATGAAGCTATTTTCACATTTGTGAGTACATCTAC
Organism: Pontederia paniculata; assembly: GCA_001647135.1. Classification (NCBI taxonomy): domain Eukaryota; kingdom Viridiplantae; phylum Streptophyta; class Magnoliopsida; order Commelinales; family Pontederiaceae; genus Pontederia; species Pontederia paniculata. The sequence continues at coordinate 29,406 of LTAE01002780.1, read as the reverse complement.
GCTAAAGAACATCAACTAAAGTCACAGGTCGTGAAGAGAGTTTCATGGTCTTAAGCGAATAAGGTGAAGATGCGCGATATATATAATCACGTCCGTGAAATCCTGATCATGGGCCGTGAAGAAATAATGATACGATCATGGTTGTGAAATCCATTTCACAGGCCATGAAATCTTGACAATGAGATATTATACTTTTAGTCATGGCCGTGAAAATCCTGTTTCGAGCCTTGAGATGCTGATCCATAAGAAGTTTTAGTTAAAGTTAAACTAGTCAAATCTAATTTTTTATGCATTTGGACTTGAAGATTAAGTGAAAATCTACCGGAATCTAGTCAAAACAAAGTCCAAAAAGTTAGGACTCTTCTCAAGACATGGGATATTGGAAAAACAATATATAGGACTTCAAAGATTCATTGAGGGGAATGCTTTATTGAACAAACAAGTTATGCCCTAATAAACAATTATAATTTTATTATTATAAAAAAACTTAGAAACTAATTGTGCATGTTATGAATAATATTTTCTATATGCTTGTACATGTTATGAATAATAATTTTTATATGCTTTTATAGGTTGTGGCTCCTTGTGGTCATGGGAGACTCATGGGAGCGGCACACGGTCGTGGGAGAGGCACACCACCTGGGGAGTATGAGTTGGTGATTGGTCTTGACACTTAGACAAATAATATTCTATAATTTCATATAGTGATATTATTACTCTTTATTAACTAAAAAAAAGTATTTTGTTGCTAACATTTATTTTAGACAACATTGAGATTGGATCTTCACCATCCCAATAGAATCCTTACAATGTCATACCACCTATCGGGGTTACGGTGGATGAGAAAAAACACTTCATAAGTTGATAAGTTTTTTAATATTAAAATGCACAATTTTTTTAATGAATGATTATAAAATGAATGTATTAATAATTTTAGGTCTCCTATTATCTTGGGATGTATTCATCATGACATCAGCGAATTCATTCTATCGAGACTTCTGGTATGCTATGCTCATAGGAAGGACATTTAGTTGCTTTATCGGGATGACATATAAATGCATTTAAGGGTAAAACTATTGTTTTTTATTTTTAATTTGTTTAGAAACTAATATCAAATTATTTTTCCAGGCTAAGTATGGATAGCAGAAAAACATTCTAGATATGTAAAAACGAAGATATTAAATATGTAACTTCTACCCGACTTAGAGGAGTGTTATTCAACTAAGTCGAGATGCAAGAATTGCCACCAACAACATTATTCAAGCAAAGGAAAATCTTCTTCACATATTTTTAAAGAAATTTGATCTTCTCTTTGAGAAACTTAATAAATAAATTTTAAATTAGATGTTTATTTATGTACAAGGTGTCATCCGAATATCAAGAGAAGTCAACAATAAGCGAAAATAATAGATTATCTAAACCGGATGCGGCACGCCATTGCGAAGGCTCCATTAGGTTCATAGGGCATAATCGAAAAATGACATTTCTTTTGAATTTTCATAATTTTTATTCTTATTTTATCAATTAAATTGTCTGATATTTGATTGATGTAGAAGTTGTCGAGTGGTAGCAAGGTTGACTATTTTCATTAGCAAGTGATGCGTGCTAATGTATTCTAAACTTTTCACTAGAAAGTGCAATAGTCGTGATCAAGTAATAGTTTAAATAAGTTGAGTTATCGTTCCCACGAGGATTGTACTTCACCTTAATCTAATCACACAAACTAATGAGAAGACATTAGGTTGAGATAAAATAATTTTTCACAAAGATAAAATAAAAATTAATAAGAGATGGTTAAAATATGATCAATAAAGCGTTAGAAAATAGGATGACATCAAGCACTGGACAAGGATGAATAATGATTAGGGAAAATCAGGTTTTATTTAATAAAAATCAGTTTTATCAACTCTTGCGAGGACTAAGTTTTCCTAAAGATATAATTCCTTTTTAGGACGAGTCAACTATCCCAAACCTAAGAGATTGATTGTTCCTCTCCAGGATGACAATCTAACCAAATAGGGATTTGAGATGCATGAAATTGGATTCCCAAGGCTATGGACTATTCCTCTACAGAATGCTAATCACACAGACCTCACACAATGATATTCCTACAGGATGCTATCTATGTGTAGTATGCAATACCTTGAATAAATATTCAAAGAGAAAATTTTAAAATAAAAGAAAATTATGAACATGATATTCCTATTCAGGATGCTAAAAGATCATAATCTCAAAGAATCCATGAAAAAGCGTTAAGAATCACAAGCTTACGCGTATGAGATTGAATAAATTGAAGTTAATACAAAGAATTAGGATTTATCCACTTTCCCTTTTACAATGAAATTTCTTCAAAATATAAAACTTAATTAAATACATCAGAGTTCATCCTTTGAAAATATAAGAGAATAAAATTTTACAATTAAGATTCAAAAAAATAATACCTTCACGACGATCATCTTCACAAAAAATTCCAACAAGACTTCGTATTTTCTTCATGTAGGCTCTCTCAAGCTTGAAGCATCCCTTCAATGAAGATTTTGAGGGTTATTTATAGTGTTAAAGAATCCTTGGCTTGGTAAAACTTGTCTAGGAGAAAATAGGGTTCAAGAATGGATCAGAACCGTCAGAAAATCGCGTAAAACAAGTTTAAAATCGTGAATATTAACAAAGCCCGTGAATTGTCATGATCGTAACCGAACAACATGGTATGTGCGGGTAATATCATGGTCCGTGACTCGAACGTCACGACCATGACCGAACAATGGTATTCTTACTGAAAATGTCACAACCGTGAATTGTTCATCACGGTCATGACCGAATGGTCTTCAATTTCCTTCATGTTTCACATATCGTGACAAACCTATTACGGTTGTGATTGAACAATGTAATAATGTCACGACCCATGACTTAGAAATCATCGCCATGATTGAAGACAAGATGGGAACAGGGGCACACTAAGAAGACAAGGAAGGACAGGAGGAAGAGGCCCACATTGTACACCGCAGCAAAAATGTTGGAACAAACTTCAAACAATGGAAGAAGTAGTTTAAGCCAAAGGGGCGCAAGGTTCCAAGAGGGACTTGTCACAATTGTGTGATGTTTGGTTAATTCAAGGTCAACTACCCCACAAGACATGGACAAGATGGGAATAGGGGCCCACCAAACAAACAAGGAGGCGAAAGGCAAATCAAGGCGCGAGCTCAAGCAAGTTCTCCCTTGGCATGAGAGGTTAGGAGACATCCAAGAAGCTAAAAAATGGAACAAATAATTAAGATGACATTAGTGTTCGACATATTTTGCACAAAAATAATGCCTTGTGAGCATTGCTTGGCCAAAAAATGATAAGGACTCTGTTCTTTATGAGGACGACAACAACTGAATTGTTGAAACAAATTCATTCAAATATTTGTGATTCATTCAATGTTCATACATACAAGATAAAAGAATACTTTATTACATTCATTGATGACTGCTCAAAGTCAGTTATGTCTACTTCTTTGAAAGAAAAACAGAGGCTTTTGCAACTTTCAAGACAAAAGTTGAGAAAATGTTAAAAAGACTTATAAAGTGTTTCAGGATAGACAAAGGAGGAGACTATACCTCCAAGAAATTTGAGAACTATTGCGTTTCAAACAGCATTCATAGGAAAATTGTGGTTTCGTATACGCCACAACAGAATAATGTGACCGAGAGAAAGAATAAAACTCTAATAAATGCACTAAGGTGTACGTGTCCTACTTGGATCTGCCGAAATGATTTTAGGGTGAGGAAGTGATGACCTCAAGTTACATACAGAACATGATTCCCACAAAGTCCATAAACCAATGCCATATGAACTATGTAATGACAGGAAACCCGAGTCGGACCATCTTCAAAAATGGAGATGTAAAGCACATGTATTAGTTCATAGTTAGCTCAACAACAAGTTGGACTTTAGGAAGGAAACATGCAAGTTTATTGGATATAGTGAAAAATCCAAGATGTATAGATTCTTCACCAGAAAAGATCGCATTGATAATCGTGATGCTACCTTTTTCTTGAAAATGAAAAGAAGCATGTCCAGGAGGATGATGATCCTTTGATGATTCTAGGAGACGGTGGAGACAACTCTCGAGATACACTAGGATATCCAATAGAGGGAGTTGATGCTACACAGAATGATATACCTTTGGAAGAAATGGGAAAACCCATTATTCCACGAGTATAACTTGCACCAACGAATGTCCTCAAATAACACCCGCATATTTTAATGTTTATGTTCTATATGAGTGTGAGACGTCATGTTACTCCATTGATGTTTAGATAGAGGATTGTACATATCTTTTTTTATACAAAGAAGAAATGTCTACTATTGAGTTCGAATCATGGTCGATCGTCATGAAAGTGAAATGGACTTGATTAATAAAGATGAAGTGTCGACATTATGTGATTTGTCGAAAGGTAGACATTCCATAGGGTGCAAATGGGTATTCAAGAGAAAATATTAAGCTGATGGTTCTTTTGATAGGTACAAAGCGATATTTGTGTGGCTAAGGGTTATACTCAGCAAATCGAAATAGATATTTAGGATTCTTTATTTGCTAAGTTTGCGTCAATTAAGATGATCTTACCAATAATGTCATATATGGATTTTAAGTTGTTCCAAATGGTCGTCATGATAACTTTGGTGAATGGAATCTTGTTGGAAGATGTATATATGTGATAACCTGAATTATTTTAGGTAAAAGGTCAAGAGCATAAAGTGTATAAGCTTAAAAAAATACTTCATATCTTAAAGCAATCGTCTAGACAATGGTACTTGAAGTTTCATGAGATGATGATGCAATTTGATTCTAGGAAAATTAGAACATTGTGTATACATCAACAAAAGCTAGATCAATTTTGCGATATTATCACTGCATGTGGATGATATCCAACTCATTGAAAATGATGTAGGAATTCTCAAAGAGATCACGAATATGAGCAAAAAATTTAAAATGATAGACATGAGAGAAGCATCATATGTACTGGACATTCAAATCAGTCATGACAGAAACCCAAAAAGTTTGAATTTAAGTCAGGAGTCATACAATATAAGTATTAATGTACTAAGAAGATTTGGGATATACAATAGCAATCCCACACAGACACCACTAGTAATTAGGAAAAGACTTAGTAAAAGTCAATACCCCAATGTAGGGCAAGACCCTTAGGAGAACTCTATGCATAAGCGATGTGGAGCTTGATGTATGCGATGCTCTGTACGATGCCCAATTTGACTTATGCAATGAGTCTGGTTAGCAGATTTCAATATAATTCTAGAAAGTTCCATTGAGATACCATAAAAGAGGATATTGTGATATCTGAAAGACACAATAAAATTGTTGTTGATATACTAGGATGATACACTTAAGGTAATAGGATATTTAGATGCAAATTTTGATGATGACATAGATGATCGGAAGTCCACGTTAAGTCACTTATACCTCTTAGGTGGTGCAACCGTTTCTTCGGGCAGTAAGAAACATAGATGACTGACTAGACACAGAATTTTGAGTAGATTACTTTCAGTATAACAACTAAAACCTTGGAATATGGTTCAAGCATTTTCTTTTGGAACTAGGGTTCGATTTGGTCAGAGGATCATTATCGAAGTATTATGATAATTAAGTAGCCATAAGCTTGATATACGAAGCCAACAATTCAAAAGAAAAACATATTGAGATTGAGTATCACTATATTTAGGATATAGTGGATAAGAAAAAAATGATAGTGACCTATGTGCCTACAATTGACATGTTAGTTGATTCTCTCACGTAGGGAATTGTTGTCGAAACTTTTATCAAGCATGTGGCTTGATGGGAATTAGGAATAATTGAGTTAGTATGAAACATTCATGGATAGTGAAACTTCAAGGCAAGATCTCTAGTTAGACTCTAAAAGGATAGTAGGAGTGCTAACATCGACCACATTGGTCAAATGGAAGATTGTTGTAAGGTCATTAGTTGTGATCATGGCACACGACCCGTATTGTCGGCACTAGCTGTAACTTCCATTCCTTCTTTTAGGTAATGGTCATAGAGGACTCCAGCACACGAACACGTGCAAATCATGTTCAAGTAGCATCATAACATCGCTGATAGAAATGCTGGCAAAAGAAAGGTGAACGATCACGAAAATGGATGACACATAGTAGGATGCACAATTAACGAGCATGATGGTCGCATGATGGGAATAGACAAAGATGAGTACGCGACTTATAAAAGGGACGGATGTGCTTCGGGAGTTCTCATCCGATCGTTAGAACTTCTCTCTTTCTCTTTTCATGATTAATATTAAAGTTTAGAGGTTATTTTGAATCAAAATTTAAAAGTGTTAAGTGAAATTTATTTTTCTTCAATGATAATTGCAACACCCCTAGAAACACACCCCTGCCATCTAGCAGAATGCCCTACCGAGAACGCTACCAACTTACTTCTTCGACTTTAGTTTTGACCATATCATAATGCAAAAGACAATACTTTAAAATAAAATATCCAGTCCAAATAAAATATCATTTTACATTGTTCAATAAAGGAAACACATAACTAAATAAAAGTATATTTGACTTAATCTAGACTATTCATTTGCAAGCTATCACATCACGACCATCTGCATCACATATATCATCGCTTAATCATTATCATGTTCACCTATAGGATCAAAAGCATGGGAGAAAATTCTCCTATGATTCCATAATGAATAAATATCACTTTACCTTTTGCCTTCTCATTATTCAATAACCCTATTAATCATTACCCTTGGTCCACCAATGGTGAGAACATCAATTGCACCCATCATCATGATACTCATAATCTTTCATCAATATGTTCAAGCCCAATTAGCATCTTATTTTGGGAACATTCATTATTTTCCTTATATCGTCTTATATGATTTAAACAATACAATCTTTAATGAACTTTTACCAATCATGGTCGTCAGCTTTGATCCTGACGTCATTAAGTATACCTAGCCTTGGGATCTCTCTCCAATGACCCAAATATCTCTGAAGGAACCCAATTACCCCATGTTTGAGATCGATATTTTTTTAGATAAATTCAATCACATGGATAGTTTTTTTAGCCTAATTAAAGATGGGATATAATCCCCCTTTGTTAGGTTAGTGACAAGCGTCCCGCAAGCGCACGGGGCCTTGTTGTAGTAATAAAATATCGATCCGTACTAGAATTATGGTTTTCAAATTGTTATTTAGACGGTTAGGGTTAGGAGAGAAAAGTCTACACTACAAGTAAAGCTAAGTGAGAAGAATACGAAGACATAAACAAATGTGACATGCAACTAGGCGGAAATGTATATAGGGAATGTTCTAGGGTTTCGAATCCGTTTAGAGTAATCATGCAATGGTTAGTGATATACGATGCAATAGATTCTTGCTTCACTCCATAATTCATGCATTCCTCTTTCAAGGCAACACAATTCTAATTAAGGCTACGGAATAACACTTTCGTGCACCCACGCTAACAACAGTTGCATTATATTCATGAGCTTGTAGAAGCAACACAAGATGATTCTATTTCTAGACATCATTCATTGCATCTCATTAGGCAAATCTACTAGTTGAATAAGATAATTTTCATCACTTAACAACCTAGGGCAACTTAAATGAGTTAGCTACTCTCATAAAAGTTTAACATNAGAGAGATGGAAATTCCATTAGATTACAAATTCAAAATCCATACATTAACATTACTAATAAAGTTTAGAACACTACAAGTTAACATACCTCATACAAGAATTAAAAACCCTAGAATCAACCTTCTAAAATGTGACCAAGGAGCCCCAAAATCGGCCCCCAAAGGGGCCTCAAAAACTGTGAACGACTGTCCCGGCCAAACCCAATAAAACCCTAAAATCTCCTTTTTATACTCTTGCGTCACGGCCCGTTATGAGCTGTTACGACCCCTGATGGAGTAGGCACTACGGTCGTGATAATGCGCTACGGCTGTGAAGCATCCCGTTACGGTCGTGGTGGGTCGCGCTACGATCGTGATGAAGAGGTGCTACGCCTATGAAGATGCGCTACGGCCGTGAGAGGATACGTTACGGCCCGTGAAGACATGTTACGGCCCGTGAAGAAGAGGTCGTAGCGCATTCTTGACCGTTCGATTTCTAAGCAGATGAATAGAGGTGAGCTACGGTCGTGACAAGAGGCGCTACGGCCATGAGGAAGATGTGTTATGGCCCGTGAAGTGTTGTTACGGCCCGTGAAGAAGGAGGTCGTAGCGAATTCGCAGCCGTTTGATTACTAGCTAGTTGAATAGAGCCTAGCTACGGTTGCACATTTCATGGCTACGGTTTGGAGATGATTGGCTACGACCTGGTGCTTTGTAGTGTTGGTTGAACCTCCTTCTAAACCTTCTAAACTCATCTTGAAATCGGTTGAGCTCTCTAAACCTTCGAAATCCTGCAAGAATCATCCGACTTTGAGTAGATAATAATTCTTCGAGGAATTGATATAAAATATGACTTGAATCATGTAATAATGCTATGAAATAGGTGACTCAAGCTAAACATAAGTATGCATTTATTACAATTATCAGTTAGGACTCATACAACTATATTTTAAGGCAGACAAAAGGACAAGTAAATAAAATCATAACTCGATAGTCCCTATTTATCAACTACAGGGAACACACGACCCGCGCCCGACGAAACACGACCCATTTTTTCCGAGTTGCAGACCCATGGTCCATAAGTGAGAGGACATGACCCGTGTTATTAAAGGACATGATCTTCTTTTTGCGTGTTGTAGGAGTGCAGTCTTAGACACGCCCGATGTCATAAAGGGACACGGTCCGTGTCATGCTTCCTGTGATTCAATCTTCACGCATCGATTTAGGGTGACCTAGTCAGCGTCCCGTTACTCGTTTCATGCAACGCGGTCCTTTGTCGCAGTTACCCAAATATGTTTTCTATTTCATAATCATCGAGAAATACGACCCACATCAAGGGTTGTCGTGGTCCATTTCCTATCGTCATATTACAACCTTTGTTCAAAAGGCACGCGGCTCATTTTCAGGGTGAATGCGGCTCTAGACACAATCCATGTCTCAGGTTGGTGTCGATGTCATTCAAGATCCGAGTAACGCAGTCCGTGTCTCGGATGATAGTTTGTTTCACCCTTATCCTTGTGTCATTCACGGAACACGACCCACGGCATGGAGACGTGATAATTCGTAACGCCAAAAGCAGTCTGTTTCGGGAAGGACGTGGTCCGTGTTTGATTTCCGTGTATTGTTCATCTATCATACACACATAAAAATCATAATATTGATCCTTCTTAATTACATACTTTGATTTTGTTGGTTGATTATGTCCTCAAGTTCTTCACCATGCAACAGGGAAATCTGATGGCTTGAGTTTGGGAGAGAAAATAATGAGACTCTTCCTTTCTTAACCTCTTTTTATACGAGTTTCTCTAAGGTTTAACTCAAGCTAACTCAAATTGGACCTTAATCTTTTACGGATCGAGTATTATTTATTCCATTTCAAAATTGGTAAAATATTATCGTTCAAATCTCCAAGTCATACTCATTTCCAAAGAGCACAACACGATTCGTGTTCAAACTAAATATGACCCGTGTTGAGGTGACATGATCCATATTCTCTATGGACATGGCAAGTCTGGGTATAGTTTGGGAGCAACATGATCCGTATTCAAAATGAACATGTCCATGTTGAGCTTCATTTTCCGCTGCAATTGGGGTCTTTATAAATTGTGTACTAACATGGCCCTATGTTCGAAAAGAATAATTTTGATTATTTTCTTAGTTCTTTTAATTTATTTAAATTTTCAGGATATTACAATAACCCTTTAGTTCTATTTTAATTAGTTGAAAGATTAGTTTTGACCTTGAGCACGAGAGAAAAAGGAAAATTTGTTGTATGATTACATATTGACTTGGCGATACATGTATTATCAATATTTTCAAAGATATGTGTAAAAAAAATGACCGCATCCGAAAATGAACATACCTGATACTTATTAAATAGAAGGAAACCGATTAGACAAATCAATTTTACAACTAAAGCCGGCGTTCCAACCACATAATGTGGTTGTAGTACATTTCCATGTATACAATGAAAAAATAGAGCTCATTATTAAGGTCTTTTACTTATAATAATAATAATAATAATAATAATAATAATAATAATAATAATAATAATAATAATAATAATAATAATAATA
>LTAE01002779.1:19121-38203 GCA_001647135.1 Pontederia paniculata | reverse complement strand
TTATTATTATTATTATTATTATTATTATTATTATTATTATTATTATTATTATTATTATTATTATTATTATTATTATTATTATTATTATTATTATTATTGTTGTTGTTGTTGTTGTTGTTGTTTCATTTTAAATAAATTTCATTTAAATAAAATCCATATACAATCAGTTTTTCCCGATTCAATCTAATATTTTGCAGTTCCAAATTTGTTTGAAAAGCGATCAACAACACATAATCTCAATTATACATCATCTATTTCTAGCATTCTTTGTAACACTTCCAAATTTATACCCTATCACGTGGCAAAATACGGACTTGGAGACACCACAACATCTCTCTTTGACTTTACATTTGATAAAAAAGATCGGTCAACAAACATGGACACATCACGTGGAAGCAAAAGTTTTTAAAATAAATTTCCATAGATAAGTCTAACAAAATAAAAATGTTCTCTTACATTACTTTGGAAATAAAAAAATAATTGACAATAGTTCCATAACTTGATAAAAACTAAAATGACTCAATACTAAACATCTAGCATGTGCAAACCTTCAATTCACGAATATCTGTGTCATCAGTGTCATCACTTATCAATTGTGCTCATCGCCAGCGAGATCAAAAGCATGAGAGATAATCCTCTCATGAGCGATGAAGCTCGATATGTAATCGTAATAATCAATAGAAAATAATAAATATGTAGATAAAATAAGAAAATATAAATAATATGTTCTCATCCATTAGTAGTGTTACTTTTTCCTCTTATTTAGTGACTATTTATTTAGGAGTGACCAATATCAGTTGCATCATATGATGCACAATAGATTTCAAGGTTAGTATGTTCTTGACCATTAATTATTTACTTTATATTTTTCTTATCAGTATCATTAGTGGCGAGAATATTAATCACATCAAAATGCGTAGTAGGTTTAGTATTTAGTATTTTCAAGCTCAGTCGGTACTTAGGACCACTTTATTTTTTATAATTATCTCGTCCTATTAATCAGTATGCAAACCTTTATCAAACGCAATGAAGATCTGAATTATCCCGATGCAGGCACGACTAGTTAAGCCATGAAGCGCACATCATGAAGGATAAGTCAATAAATAAAAGGGTATAAAATTCTAAAGAATAGGGAGTGAATCCCTAAATAGGAGAGACTAGATCTTTAGACAAGAGAGAATGGATCCCTAGACAATTGTCGAGGTTTTTCTCTTCATGCGATAAATTCAATAAAGAAATATTAAGAATTTTTAAGTCATATTATGTAGTATGCTCACTTCTAGGTCATCTTCAAGGACACTAGATCAAAGCAGTGGGATCAGTGAATAATTCAGTAAGATCAATCAAGTCATTCATTCAATAATATTTTGACCAACATTAGGATTACTTCACATTCTATGCGGAGGCTGACACCAAGCATGAGAATGGACTTCACGAGCATGAAAAACTGGCATGACAAGTGGTTCATGGGCGTGAAATCGAGAACATGTCATGTCTTACAATTCACGGATGTGACAATGATAATGCCTACTTATTCACGACCAAGACGAGTTCACGAGCCATGACTTCCAATTCACGAACGTAACAATCATCTTCACGGACATGTTTTGTAGTTCACGAGCGTGAAATCCATCTTCACGGCAGTGAGCGAAATGTTATGAACTAATATTTCACGTCTGTGATAGGTTCACGATCATGAACTTCGTTTCATGATCGTGCCCGAAGTAGTTGCACAATGGCGTCACGATCGTGAAATTTGGTTTCACGATCGTGGCTGAGATTGTGTGTGATTGTCCCATGGAGTCACGATCGTGAAACTATGTTTCATGGTCGTTACCGCTATGTAAGAGCGTTCCACCAGAATTTGAGAGGCATGATAATAAATTAATTAGAAATAAAAATTCTATCATGTTATTATCTATCATTAGAGACATATAAAGGGATCTATCTATGTACAAGATTTAATATTTTTAACCTAGGGATTATACTATTATCAAGTTTTGAGAATTTTCTCTATTTAATCATTCATATATGCAAGAGCATACCTTAATTTTCAAGTGATCTAACTCATTTCTTGTTTGTATTCAATCTCCTTGTTCCCTTGATACCCACATGGTCCTTGATTTTCTTTATGTTCCCTTAAGATTTTGGTATATATTTAAAAGAGAGAAGCGAGAGAGGGAAGAAACCATAAGAGGAAGAACTCTCTTACCTCTGCACCTGGGACAAGAGAAGAGAAAAAAGGGATTCTCCTGATGGCTAGGGCTTGAGAGAATGAAAGAGTGTTTTCCTTCCCTCCAAAGGACCTAGTTATACAATTCTCTAAGGTTTCCTCTAACTTTAAAATGAATATGCCTCTATTATTTAAATTGAGCCCAAAGGTCCACTAATAAAAATGTTGTTACATAATAAATTCTGATTTAATTAAGATTGTGGGTGTTACATCCTTGCAAGTCACAACTAGCTTAGTGCAACATTTGTAGGCTAAGTGGTATTTGATATATGTTGGACATAAAGTTCACCACTTTGAAATTGTGCACACGCAAAAATTACAAATGATCATCAATCTGAATTGAAATTATTTTCCCTTGTTCCTTTCTCTTGAAAATATGAAATAATCACAATACACCAAGTTTTGAACAAAATGGGTCATCTAATTGATATGAAACAACACATGATCTATTTGATTTATGCCTTAAATAATAAATTTGAATATGATTTATACTTAATTCATTAGCTTGACGATCGCTAATACTAGGTAGTCCTTTGGTACTTTCTCTTTGCATCCCAAATATCATTTAGGATATTTTTCAAGAAAAAAAAACTTATTTTTCTCGTATATATATGATCCTAATGCATAATGGCAATTTTGTAATTAGTTATAATGACTTCTTCTTTCTCCATTCTTATTTAATTTTTTTCATTTTTTATTTTTGGAACTAATAATAACATGACTTCACAATCTTATAGGAATTATAAAATCCATATTAATAGAGAAGTTACTCTCTTATCACACCACAACTAACCTTAACATCGTTTTCCTCTCAAGCTAAGAATGTTACTCCACTATCTCTTCTTTTTTTTTTCACTTGACTGTTTAAGAATTTCAAGTGGTTACTCTTCTTATTTATACCCCCTCCCTCCCAAGCTATCCAAGGAGCTTGACCCAAAAAGAAGTTAAGAAGGGAAGATGTACAAATAAAAATGATAATCGAGCATTGAGATTTTCTCTGTATAACTTTCTACTATTATTATTATTATTATTATTATTATTATTATTATTATTATTATTATTATTATTATTATTATTATTATTATTATTATTATTATTATTATTATTATTATTATTATTATTATTATATTCTTTTTTTCCCTTATGAAAAGAGTTTTATATAAATCATTATCATTTTATCTACAAATTAAATGGAATGAAAAAGAAAATGAAAGGTTAATCTACAATCTATTCCAGTTTTATATTCTACATTCTTAACTCTCTTAATATCATGCATATTTATTTATTAATAACATCTCTTTAAATTATGCACCATTATTACCCAAAATACGTGCTTTCTAAAAAAGATGAGTCATTTTTAATGGGTGACTCCTAGGATGCAAAATGCATTTGATTAGCACCTCTCTCATTTAGTATCGCTTCCGAGGCTCGATCCAAACTTAACCAACCAACTATAAGTCAAAATCCATGCAATTTATGATATTAATTGCGTTAGTTTTATATTTGTCTTGAATGACTTTTCCTTTAAATTTGCATTATTGAATATGTTACTTGCTCTCTGTCTAATATATTCTTACATTCTTTTTTTTCTTCCAAATTTGAATGTGGTATAATCCAGGGAAAATATCATTTACCATCAATACATTTTTTATTTAATTATATGGATGGAGTTATATGATTCTAATCAATGAAGATATAATGTTAATTCCCCCGCTACATATATTATTTTATATTTTGAATTATTGATATGAATCAAATAAATAGTCAATATATCATGATTCAAATAAAATGTAATCTGAACATCATCTTCAATTTTAAAAAAAAATGATCTCATTTGCTCTCCTCAGTTATAATTTATTTTTATTTTACCCCTAAACTTTAATATTATCAATTTACCTTCTCTTAACTTTCTAAACATTTCCACTTTACTACAAATACTTAAAATTTATTTATTTTAATTACGCATTTTGTTTTTCTACCCTAATTTTATTTTAACTTTAAAAATTTTAAAAATATCAAAGTTATAAAATTAAATGATACTGTTCTTCATCTCATCTTCTTCATTGTTAATTTTTAAAGGTTAACAAAATTAAATAAGAATAAATAGTTAAATATATTTAAAATTTATGTAATTGAAATTAAAAGAAAGTGTTTGAAAAGGTGAGGGAGGTGAGTGGACAATATTAAAGCTTATAAGTAAAATGAAAATAAGCTCTAGTTAAAGGAAGAAAAATAAAATTAACTTTAAATTTATTATTCAAAATATAAAACAAGAAGGACGTAGTATTAATTAATGCTAACCTGAACTTTTCTGGTTAATGAGCGTGTAATCAAAATTATCAACAATTCTAGTTCAAAAAAATTAAATGTCAAGACAAATAAATTCAATATTTTTTATCCAAATTACTAGTATTTACATGCACTAGATAAGTGCACAATACATTTTTTCATCATCATCATCATCATCATCATCATCATCATCATCATCATCATCATCATCATCATCATCATCGTCATCATCATCATCATCATCATATAAATATAAATATAAATATAAATATAAATAAATAAATAAATATATTATGTGTGTGTGTGTGTGTATTATGAAAATTTAACTAAATTATATTCCTGTTAAAGAATGTTACGATTCTTTTAAAATTTTTGTTTTTCATGAATTAAGGTTTTCATTTTTTAGATATTCCTCAACATTTACTTTAAAAATAACTTATATTAAAATTTAATATATCTACTTAATTATGCATGTAATTTTCTATTTTTAATAATTAATGATCATTTATTCTTAACATGAAAGAAAAACGAGAGAAATGAATTCTTAAAATGTCTTTATGTTTCTCTTTAAGAAATACAAATAAATATATTCTCAAAGTCACATATTTATAACTTTCATTTATGTCTTCTGCAACGCTTAACACTTAAATTTATTAATAGCATTATTAGCCATAATGATAATTAAGTATTCATGCTTAAAATGATTGATCAATATATATTCATTATTTTAAACAGTTATAAAATATTTATCATTGCTCCATGCACAACTGAGTTTCCTGATTGAAAAATGAAGATATCATGCATCACTTTATCCGTATGAAATATAATTTTAATTATTATATCTAAAATTTAAGATTGTGATCTATTATTAAAACTATTCATATAAATAATTATAATATATATATATATATATATAATTGTAAAACACAGTTGTAGATAAAAATATTATGTTTAAAAGTATATGTGAGATAGTATCAGTAAAATGATGCATAACACTCTCATTAATCTCTTAAAATAATATATCCAAACACCCTAATTCTTTAAACTTTATATACTGTATTTGGTTAATAATAACTGACTTAGTTCAAACGATAAGTTCGGTACAAGATCGTGAAGTTGATGTGATGATAGAAAGTTATAAACAGCATCATTTTGAATTCTCCAAAGTTTATCTTCAAAGTGACACTTTTACTAGGAAATGATGTTATTTGCAAAGTTATGGTGCAAGAATTACTTTTATCTTCAAAACAGTATTTTTTTCCTTGGAATAACATCTGATAGAAAATGTTCAATATTATTAACATATAATTATATTAATATTTAAATAAATAAAATACAAAATAAACAATTAATAAGTAAATTCTAGCTCAATCAAAAGCAATAATTTTACACCAAGGACACGATAGAGTAGTAATAATTTTTACAAAGCAAAAAATTTATTTGTTACAGATTTGAATAAGGATGAACATCAAATTAGTAATCGATCGCTTATCATTTTGTTTATATCAAAATTGCAAAAAGATACTAATGTGCAACTATCTTTACTTTATGATAAGCTTGGAAAATATATTGTTTCTATATGAGAGTTCAAGATAAGTAAGATATGAACAGTTGCTTCCTAATAATGCTATTAATTAAATATATAATAATAACTACGTATCTAATTATGTGTTCAATAAATAGTTTATTAAATACTTTCTGATCCGCAATTCTCACCATTTAAAGTTCCCGCGCAATTAAAACAAAAACCTATATATAATTACTTTTTCTTTTTCATGGATAATTAGGTTTTATTTATTATTTCGTCTTTTTTTTTTCTTTTTGGGTTCCGCCGCCGGCCTGCTCGCGTTCGTCTCCGGCGCCGCGTTTCTTCTTCCTCCGGCAGAGGCATGCGATCAACCTCTACTTCTCCTCTGTCAGGTAAGCCTCCAGTGCCCCCACGCTGCTCTACCCCTCAAGCGAAGCCCTCAAGAGTAGGCGCTTGCGTTTCTTCTGCGACAATTCACCTGCTCGCGAACCAGAGGGGGCATTCTTCTGTCCTGCCTCGTTGTTGTGTAACTTCTTAATTACCCCTAGGAGACTTTTTTTTATCCAAACAAAGTAGTCTGTTCATCTTGCAACAAATTTCTCTTTTTTCTGTTTTTTTTTTGTTGTCCGAGTTGATTCGTAAGTAGAAGTTGATGCTAAATGTTCTTTTCTAGTAGCAATGAGGAAAGAGTACGAATCAAACGGTGATACTCCCGAGAAGAGGCCTACGATTTCTGAGGAGGAGGAGGAGGAGGCAGACATGAATGAGTCCAAGGAAGATGATACACCTATGAATGATTCTAACAATTGCAGTTTACCTGAGAATGAAAGAAAGGCCACTTTAAGTGCCAAAGAAAGTAACATTTCTGATGTCAAAGGATTGCTGTCCACTGGACTTCTAGAAGGATTTGTTGTGACATACAGAAAGGGCAAGGCAAATTTCTATCCTGTCCCAGCTGATTCTCATCTCAATCATTGATGATCTTCAAATTTAATCCTTTGTTCTTTAACATAGACCAACTGTTTTGACAGGCAGAGCTTCAAGGGCGGATACAAGATACCAAGTACCTATGTGGCTGCTCCTTGTGTAAATACACTAAAGTCAGTACTCTGTAATTCTTTGCATTTTTTCGGGGGAATGTCATCTGCATTTGTCGTTCTCAGTTTACTAATGCCAACTGACCATGAAAGTTTGTCAAAAAAAAAAATTGACCATGAAAATATATCTTGCCTATTGTAAGACCATAGAGGTGTGATATGCACAAGTTTAGGACAATTATGGCAGTATTAGAATAACAAAAAATACATAAGTCATGGAGAATAAGGCATAACCTGCATAAGCACCTAATGTGATAATTCCCATGTTATATAACTTATTTCCTCTTTCGTGTTAAGTGACAACATTTAATAAGATCTGGAAGATAAATTTCTGATTTATTTCCTTTTCGTGTACAATAAAAAAATAAGACCAGTTTTGCTCAACATTCAACAATGTCAATTTTTACTTCTTTGGAGCATTTTGTTCTTTTTATTTCTCTTACCTCCTATATATTCCAAATCCATTATTATACTTATGTATAGCTGGATCTGCCATCATCATCTTATGTATAGGCATGCTCTGCTCTTGAGTTTGAGAAGCATGCGGGGGCGAAATCAAAGAACCAGAACAATAACATATTTCTGGATAGTGGCGTCACTCTTTATAAATTAGTCAAAGAGCTGAAGACATGCGATGATCCTCTTGGCACAGCAATAGAAAGATTCACTGGTTTACCACCGAATTTCAATTCCTTCAAGAGTGGGCAAGGTGATAATCTCTTTACTATGTTTAGTATGCTTGCCTGAAATTACTTGTATTATCTCTATTGTTGGAGCTCTATCTAAAAAAACTCTATTATTGGAGCTTGAGAGTTATTATACTTTCTATTTTTAGAATCATTTCAACAAAATAATCAGAAAATGGATATTGACACAAATGTGGAGAATGTTCATGATCAATTAAAGAGTATGGAGATCAGGTAATAATCACATATTACAATGTTTTATATGATACTAAAGAAGATTTGATAATGATTATGTTCTTTAAACTCTTTCACTTATGTATATATTATGAAAAGCAGCTGCTCGGAACAGACTATTGAAGGCAGTGGGCAACCTGCTCCAACCATCAGCATACAACCGAGCTCCTGGCTACCAAATAAAGAAGTTGATCTTAATCTGTCTTCAATTATCACTCAAAACTCTAATCCCTTGAGGCCAGCAACAATAGACAGTATTCATGTAACTCCAAATGTCGATATAAACTCAGGATGTTTAGGGCAAGCAGAAAAGATTCTTCCAACATCAACTGGACTTATTAAGATGTGCTCTTTAGCACATATTACAGTGGCTTCCACAGATAGTGGTACTCTACTGTCAAGTATGAGTGATAACCTCAAGCACCAGGTGCCAGATTCACAACAAACTGTCTATCCAGCTGCAGATCACTTGACACATGTTTCACAGTTCAAACAACTGTTGGAGGAGGCCTCTGGATCAGATAATCAATCACAGTTTATCACGAGATCTACAAACATGTACTTCCTTAATCTAATGACGATTTGTTTCTCTATCTTGTTTTGAAGTCCTTGATATCGTGAAATTGGATTATTATCTTATATAATGTGCTAGAATTTGTGCCTGCTATTTAGGGTGCCAAGAGGTATGTCTTTAAAAGATTCATCAAGTATCCAGCCTAAAATTTCTTCTGAAGGTGGCATAAAAAAGAGGTTAGTAAGATTTCTGTTAAAATGATGCACGTTTTCCTATCTTTTCTCGCCAATCATTTGCCTTACTTATGGGGCTCTTTTCTTCTTATAGGGATAATGGTTTGCATCGATCAATTTTTAAAGAAAATGTCCTTCCAGATGGATCTAAATTGTCTTATTGTCTAAAGGGAGAGGTTGATTTGTTTTTAGTTGTATTCCATTGTAGGCTTATTCTGTTTCAATTGGCTTTGTAACGAAATCGTTAGTTCTATTGTGATTGCACCTTTTGCATTTGAAAAAATATCTTTTCTTTGCAGACAATAAAGACGGGACTCAAATTTGGGAAGTATATACGATGTGATTGCTGCAGCAAAGAGGTAAATCCTTAGGTTTCTACCACCATCTGAAGCTTGTTTCTCCAGCACCCTAAATATCTTGTTCTCTACAATTAGATGAGCCCTTCACAGTTTGAAGCTCATGCTGGATGGCCACAAAGGCGACAACCGTGAGTAACTTTCTTAACTGTTTCCTACTTTATAGTTGCAGATACTGATTGAAAATAGTTAAGCAGGAAAATATATACAAAATTCTTTTAATAGTGATTACTTATTTATGCAGTTACCATCACATATATACTTCTGATGGCATCTCACTTCATGAAATATCGTCTTCTTTAGCAAATCATATACCAAATCCTAGCTGCAACATAACTTGTTGTGCCATTTGTGGAGATGGTAATGAGTTGATGCATTGTTGTGGATGTTCGAAGTCATTTCATGCAGGTAAATTAAAAAAAATACTATGAAATTAATTGATCATCAGCATATTGTGCTAATTCTACAACCTTTTGATCTTCCATTCATTTGTACCATTTGAATTAAATCTCCTCAGCAACTAGATGAATGCCTTTTAAAAAATTATTAGGAATTTTTTAAGGTTTGATTACATGATCTTAATTTCATCCATAGATTTGTGACATCTTCGGTTGATGGTTTAAGTTGACTACCTATGCATCAGCTTTCTCGAGGCTTATAACATAAGTTTTAGCTAGACATTGACGTAGATTCCTCTAACAATGTATGGCATGGATTTGTGTTTTTTGTTCAAGATCTATTGTCCTTGATGTTTTTGCTTATGTTCCTGTATCTGCCTTGAATGTTTTCGTGTTTTCTGTAACTTTCAGCAGAATGATATACAATTTCAACTCTTTTTCTTGTGATAGACGTCAAATTGTTCCATATCTTAAAAGCCTTAATATGGTTAAAAATCTCTAGCTTACTGTCAGTTTCTTTTCTTTTTGGAAAACTTACAGTTTGCTTGAAACTACAATTCATCCCTAATGGTGAGTGGTACTGCGCCAATTGCAAAGTCGAATTACGGCCTAGAGCTGCTTCAAGTACTCCTAGAGTTATTAGCAGTTCAACTAAGCAGCACTTGATATGCCTATCGCCAGCTCACACAGATCAATTTCTCTCTTGTGCCATTTGCAAGTAAGTAATTAGTATTGAACTCTTTGTATTTCCCTCTAGTTTCAGTTAACTTATTCTGAGTTATCTGTTCTTTTTCCTTTTTCCTATTATGTCTAGGGACATGAGTTACAGCCTGGATGCTTTTGATGAGAAAACAGAGATATTCTGCAAGCAAGTAGGTGGTTCTTTGTCTTTTTTCAATTATTTGTTTTTGACAACTTCTAACACCTTTTCATACAGTGTGAAAGAGAGTATCACATTGGTTGCTTGAAGAAGCATGAAATATGTGATCTGAAGGTAAATCTTGTGAACTAGCATGATTTAATGGGCTCAAGCACATAAATTCTCAAACTTACCTTCATTGCAGGAAGTGCCAATCGACTGCAAGTGGTTTTGTTGTACAGACTGTACTTTAATACATAATGCTTTAGAAAACTTTGTCAAAAATGAAAGTTTTCTATCAAATATTCTTGAGAAAAGGAATTTAGAATATTGTTTAACTGATGATATGGAAGCTGGTGTACAATCACAAATTTTGAGCGGAAAACATTCTGCAAACAAAAACCTGCTTGATAAGGCTGTCGATTTTTTTCATGTAAGTGTTTCCTTTCTGTTTATGACCAATGTAATATTAAATATCAACATAAAAAAGTGTGTCGTCTATGCTTATTGACAAATAATTGTTATGTGCATATGATATGATTCCACTTTGTATTAGTTAAGAATTAATGTGTTGGTCAAGGAAATAGTGGATAGTTACAATGTTTTATTAGTCTATGCTACTCATTAGTAGTTTTATTATAGTCATAATAACTAACTCATTCATGTTATAATACATCGATGGACTATAGGTTTAGGGCAGTCTTTGAGAAGTTTGGTCCACTCCACACGGACTATGGAGATTTGGTCTCTCGAATGGACATGTTATTAGTTGTAATTGTGTTTAAGATTTTTTCATTTTTTACTACAAATAACAGCTATCGTATTTTCATTTCTATAGACATATTGTCATTTTTATTTCCAGCTTTTATCATTAGCATCAAAGCAGCAAAAATCTTGCAAGGGTGAACGTTTCACAAACCTCCAAATGTTCCTGTCGTTTCCTTATTATCAGCCTAAAAATATAAAAAACTTGCATCCATCATGAATAAATCATTGAAAATCCATTTCAAAAGAAGAAAAAATTAAGTGAATTTATTCTGAATTATGCTGTAGCATTGACTAGAGAATGGTCTTCTCAAGTGTAATGTAATATTTTTTTGTCTCCGACTCTTATGTAAAACTTTATCTCGCAATTTAAATGAACTTGTGGTTGGTTAACAATTCTGGTTAACCATCCTTTTTTTTTCAAAAAGAAAAAGATGAAGTTGAAAGTTCATGATAGTGCAAATATTCTCCTCGACATCTTCACAACGAGTTTTTTAAATTTGGAGATGTGAACATTGAAGCTGCAAAAAGAATAAATCATCAACCCTTCTTTCCGCCTTGAGGACAAGGTGATTAGGAGGTGTGCACCGACATGGTTCCACTTTGTATTAGTTAAGAATTAATGTGTTGGTTAAGGAAGTAATGAGTATTTACAATGCTTTATTAATCTATGTACTCATTATTAGTTATATTATAGCTATAGCAACTAACTCATTCATGTTACAAAAACATTGATGAGATATAGGTTTAGGACAGCCTTTGAGAAGTTTGTTATCAACATTGTAATTGGAGTTTGGTTCACTTCACAAAGACTATAGAGATTTATCCTCTCAAAACGGATAAGTTATTAGTTGTAATTGTGTTTAAGATTTTTGCACTTTTACTACTAATAACCATTATCTTATTTTCATTTTTCTAGTCATATTATATTTATATTTCCAGCCTTCATCAGAATCTCAGTTGATCAATTTTTCACATAATTCCAAGAAATCCAGTGTTTAAGTTTGGGTATCCAAAAAAATGTTTTTTTTCTTAATCCAAAGCTTGCCTTCTTTTGATAGTTTCTCATATGGTTTCAACACGTTATCATTTTTCTGACAGGAGACATTTCACCCTATAGCTGAAAGGGGACATGACTTGATACCGGCTATGATTTATGCGTGAGTCCTTGCATCTTTCTATCCATTGCTTTATTTAAATCTCCATTTTTTTCTCAGATAGGCTATTGTTTTTGTCCTTGTCTCTGCAGGGAAGATGTGGCTGGCAAATTATTTGGAGGAATGTACTGTGCAATGATAACTGTGAAGTAATACTTCTGGATTTTTAAAAGATTCTTCAATTTAGATATGTCGCTATATTTTCACGTTTGTTTCTTTATTTGGTGCCTTCTGGTAGCATGTTACTCATCCTATACTATGAATTGCTGACTGACTGCCTGCTGCCCTGCTGACACTAGGTTGCTTAGTGTATTTAATTAAATCATAGTTCTGAATCATCAAGATAGCTTGAAACTAAAGGAAAAAAAATCTTCCATTGAAACATTGTATTTGTGATGAATTCAGGTCTGTTATCGTGTCAGCTGGAATTCTTAGGGTTTTTGGTCAAAAAATTGTAGAAGTTCCACTTTTTGCAACAGTTGAAGCATGGCGAAGAAAGGTAAGGAAGCATCCTTGTAGATAAGTTTCGTGCACAATTCTGAGTACAAATTAATATTCATCTTTCCATATCCTTTTACTTGCTTAAAGATTATTAGTCATCTTGATGCTAAAGGGAAGTCCGTAACAGACAAACACAAAATTTGCAAATACTTCATAATTTCATTTTCTGTAGGGTTACTTCAGAATGCTGCTTTACCTAATTGAAGAATTACTTTGTTATTTGAACGTCGAATGCCTCATAGTTCCTGCCTACAACAGTGCACAGATTTTATGGATGGAGAAAAATGGTTTCAAAATAATGTCAATTGAAAGGGTAAAGCCATTGAGATTAGCTCTGAAATATTTATTTTTGTTTCTTCTCAAACGTTGCTTATTTCTGATTGGCTTGTAGTTTCTGATTAAGTTCCGGGACATTCTATTGATTCATACTAAGAGTTTGAAAACTTTGAACAGCTGCAGGAGTATTTGAAGGATTACCCTCTGCTGATATTCCGGAACATAATTATTCTAGAAAAAAACATTTCCTTGCTCCAAGGACAGCAACTGACTGGATGAGATTACATGGCTCCACTTGGAATAACATTATATGCCTCGCAATGTATTTATCCTTGGCGGAGGTTGAGGAACACAAAACATGCGTTGCTGATTCTTTGACGTAATTCACATTTTTTTCTTAGAAACTACGGACATTGATCTCATTTAGGCACTATTTTAGATTGAAATGGCAACTTTTTCAGCTCTGTATGGTGAGGAGAAGTACTATTTTCTGCCGATGATGTAAATTTAATTCACATTTTCATATAAACTAAGATAACAAATTTAACATTTTTTTAAGAGGCATTTTTTTATGTTCGTGTTCAACTTTTAGCTCTTCCTTATCAGATAGCCTGAACTCAACAATGTAAGCTTAGACATGAGTTCAAGAATTTAAAGTGTAAACCACTCCATTGAAGCTTTCCATTTGAAAATAAAAATTATATGGTGTACATTCATATTTAAGTTTATATTGAAGATCCATGACCCAATGATCGAACGATGAACAACTTATTTTGACTTTTTATTTTATTTTCCTTCTGCTTCCTCGAGTCTCCCAATAGTTTTACAAAATATCCAAGTAGTGTCAAGGTGTAAAGCAAAACTAAGAAACACCACTGCCACACCAAGTCTTATAGTGAGAATGAAACGAAGTTAACATCCATTAGTCCCCAATAATGAACAATGGGATATGATTTTGATGGTCAATGATACACTCTCTCAATAGTTTGGCATGCCATTCCCGGGTTCCTTCCAATAAAAACGGATGATACAATGGAATGTTCAATGCGATCATCCGCACCATCCAATTGTCTTGTTTGTTCTAATACCATTTTCTGAATGTTCTGGCTCAGGTGGACTTGGTTGTTTCGGCTCCCTCAGCTTTGCAGGATCAACAAAAATAACCCAACCATCTAGAAACTTGGCATTCATTCCATGTCGTGCCTTATCTGCCTCTTCTATGGTTGCATACCTGACAAACGCAAATCCCTTGGACCTCCCTGTGACCCTATCAGTTATAACTTTAGCTGGAAGAAAGATTATAAGATGTTTTTAGTTTGGGTTCCGCAAATACATGAAGAATGGATGTAACTGATGAAGACAAGTGCAAGTACCTTCAAGTAGATGACCAAAAGGAGAGAATGCCTCTTTAAGCTTCTCAGATGTAGTAAACCTTGAAAGCCCTGCATTACATAATACAATTTAGGTCTTCAGTCAACGGGATCGTGCTGGGAGTATTTTGCATAAGGTGCAGTTCTATCCCCAGTTTGTAAGAAACGAAAATATGGCTGTTTTTCCTTTCCATTATATCATCCCTTGTACCAGGCATTGAGGAAACCTAGTTGGCTCTACTGTCACTCATCAACTTAAATCACACCTTCAGTCATGGGCGGAGCCACGTGCCTCCCGGTGCCTGCACGTGCAGGCACTGGACCGGCACATATATATTATTACCCTTTTTCTTTTGGCACTATATCCGTTTAGGTTAGTTGGAAAGTCTTCTAACTTGCCAATTAACACGTCCTCCGCTCGAATTCCATTGATCAATTTTTTCCTCTCTTTTTTTACTCACAGTTCATTCTCGCTTTCCTTTTACTCATGTTCATTCTCCCTTCTTTTCACTTGTTAATTAAATTATTATTCTAAAACTCAACTAATATTTAACCTAATTAAATTTCTTAATTTTCTCTAATAATCAAATCACCGATTTAAATTTATTTTAATGACTATATTGTTAATTTATATTTTGAGAAATTTTATTTAGTCCACTCATATTTTACTTTCTTTAATTTTTTGCCTTTTAAATTTTCGATATTCCTAAAAAACTTAAATCTTTAGGTACATTTATAATTTTTATATATTATTTTCTCGTGTTTTACTTATTCATTTTTGGTGGATTTTTTCTATTATTTTTTTCTTTTCTTTTGTCATAACTATGGCATTATTCACTATGTAAAATTATATCTTTCTAAATGTTATTTCAAACTTTATTTTTTTTAAATAAATATATATCTGAATTATAATACTTTTTTTAATTTTATCTTAATATTTTAGGAAAAAAATATAAATCCAAATTTTAAAATTAACAATCTTAATAGAAGTTCATAATTTATAAATATTCATAACTAAGATGGGTTCTATAAGATGTGAACCCACTGCCGATGATCTCTGGCTCTGCTAGAATCATAGATATAATATACTCAACATAACAACAGAACTACTTGACAACAAGTAGAAGGTAGTAAATGAAACTATGCGACTCTATGAATTCTTGAATCTTTGTGGCCATTTTGCTGGCATATAGTCAAACTTGAAAGAAGTCATTTTGACTCCCGTACGCAACAAGGTGACATAGCAAAGTCACTTCATGAAAGCTGTGCATTTTTGTGATAGCAAATAGCTAAAGTAACACCTGTCCAAATCAGACTAGGTTTTATGAAGAGCTACTCGGTTCTTGACACTAAGTTAAATTTACCTACAGAATTCGTCTCAAGAAAAAAAAAACTTCAACATTTCGATATATTATTCAGAAAATAAAATTGCAAAGGCACTTGACAATGAAGCAAAAGTAGTGAAAGGAATTGTGATACATTCCATGGAATCTAGACATTATCCTTAGAGTAATTTCAAATAATTTTGACTCTCTTTGACAACAAGATGGAAGTGAAAAGCCATAAAAAAATGTGTAAAATGGAGAATCACAAAATATGAGAAACATAACACCACTGGTAAATTTAATAACTTTCTGCCTATGAGTTATTTTGGAATAAATGAATACTAACAAGGCTCTCAGAATATTGTGATTGTGGGCATTTGAAGCTTTTTTTTAGAGAGAATGAACATTTGAAATTAATAAAGTAAAGGCAAATGAAAGGGGAAATTAAAAAACTCAGAATGGATGGGTTTCTACTGATACACTCACATAGCCTCCATTTTAATTAAGAATCATATCTTGTTAAACTCATTGAAAGCGGTCAAAGTGTAGAAATATAGACAGCTAGATTTGGTCAAGTTGGAAGACTTGTCCTAAACTTCTGCTTGTTTCTGTTAGAAACAATGCCCTAATGCAGCTTGTCTGCAAGAAACTGCACAGTATGATCTAATATAGCACCAAACATAAAGAAAAAAGTGCTGCAGCTTTCAAATTTTTAGGATGTCACAAACCCATCATCTTTATATTATCAATGTATCGGATTCATAAGATGAAAACATCCTAGAGCACATTAGCAGCAGAAAGACTTTGTCTGATTCACGATAAAAAAAAATTGTTGGCTCGGAAGCACCATTAAAAATGCAACTTTTCAAGTTTTACCCATAAGTAGATATATTAATCATTTATCAATGCGATAGAAACCCTCCTTGAAACAGTGTAATCATGTCCATATTCCAGACAGCTTAATTATGTCCATAACATAAACAGCTTAACCATATATCACCAATTCCTCTACTATATCAAAGATTGTGAACGGAAACAGATGCACTAATGCAGATTTTTCCATTACCAGATTAATCCACAACACTGATAAGGTTCAGGAGTTCGAAGCTATCGTTTGATATGACATTCTGTCTATGTAAAAAGCATTCACAAGATCAAAGTTGTAACCTTTATCCTACAGATTCAAATAGTAGAATTTACGCATGATCAACTTGTTCTACGAACTGTCTGAAACTATCGCAACGAGAAAAATCTCTGAAGATAATAGAAATCTCGGTGACGTACCGCTGACGAACAGCTTGGGGGTGGTGAGAGGCGGAAGATTCTTGTCAGATTCTTCGACGTCGAAGGGGAAGGACGACGACGACGGAGGCGGCGGCGACGAGGAGCACCACCGGTTACACTGCGGAAGAAAAGGGTAAGTCGTAGTGATGGAAGGCGACGACGAGGACGCAGCTCGCAGGAGAAGGCGGCGGAGGGCGGAGGCAGAGGAGATCGCCATGGCGAAACCAGAAGATTGAGAGCAGAGGAATTGGATGACGGAGATGGTAACGTGGCTAAAGCCCTAAATCTCAACACGTTTGTTTAGTGTTGGAGAGAGTTATGTTAATAGGATTACTTATTATTTTCGATAATATAATTAAAATTAATTTAATTTGGACAAACTTTATTCCGTAAAATTTATTTAAAAAAAGTAGGAAATTATTATTTTTAACTCATTACAGAAAAATTACGATTTTTTCTTAAAATGGATTGAATACATATGTTCCATTATTTTCTCTATCTTTCTATCGTACTTTAATTTTCTTTTTTTTAATCATATGATATTATATTAACTAAGAGAAAAAAAATGTGGAGCTAAAATCGACTCCGCAGACATAAAACACCGCATATCTCGAAATCTACAATTCTTTTTTTAATTTTATATTATTAAATAATAAAATGAGATTAAAGAAGCATCATAAATTTTGAGATTTACGGAGTCAACTAAGTTTCACGGACTCTTTAACTTCTATTACTAATTATCATGACTAATTAATAATTATTTATAATTAAAATTTAGTTACAAAATATGATATTTCTTCAATCCAAACATATAATAAAATAAGAGTATAGGCACTTTTAGAATGTATATATATATATATATATATATATATATATATAGTATTTTTAAATCAAACTATTCTGAAGAATAGTTTGGATTATGAAGTTGGGGATGAGTTTAGATCCAGGATTGTGAGGGATGTATTATATTGTTTGATTATGATTTCATAAAGTGTTTGAAGAGAGTTAGAGAGATTTTTAATATTTTAAATGATTCATTTTTCAGATTTTGGACGATATTACCCTTCAACTTATTAGAATCTTCTTTTGATCAGGTATTAAAAACTATTTTATTTTTTAAGAGTAAAATATCGTTTTATAAAGTTATCCTGCATTATCTCATACTTTAATCCACCAATTTTATTCGAACATATATTTTATTACCCTTTACCACCTCCTCTTCTCCTCCCCCTCCTCACTCTCCATTGGATTTTGTCAAATAAAACATAAAAGGTTATTTGATTGGAGGATAGTTTAGAATAAGGATTGTTATTAAGAATTGAGGAAGTTATTCGTTAGCCTCCGGATATCAAAATGTAATTATGAGGATAAGATGAAATATTATATTATAGAGTTTGGAGAGATAAGTGAATAAGATTGAGAATATGATGAAGAAGGCGTTGTTGGCACAATGGAATAGACATAGAAATATCATTATATTTTTTAGAATAAAGCTCAAAATATATATTGTTCTCATATCGAAATGAAATTTGAAACATTTTAAAGCTCAGTTTAGTATATAATTGAGGGCAAGAATAATATTTTAATCCTATAAATATTGCGAAACAGAAGGGGAGTAGGAATAAATAAAATATAAAGTATTAAATAATGTCTTTTGAAAGTCAGGAATAAATAAAAGACAAAGTATTAAATAATGTCTTTTGAAAGTTGTAAAAATGGGAGTAGCTTGCTAAGCTGGAGCAAGCTGCTCCTTCTAATTTTTTTTGAATAGTTCAAAGAAAATTTTAACTAAAATTTTAAATTAATTATTTTAGTTTAAAAAAATATTAAGTGACTATATATTTTGTAAATATATTATTAAGATGATTTCATAATTTTATAATTTCCATATTTTTAATTTATTTAATACCGAATAAGTAGTATGTAATCATACTTAATTACAAATCATATATATATATATATATATATATATATATA
>LTAE01002779.1:0-14192 GCA_001647135.1 Pontederia paniculata | reverse complement strand
AAAGATAAAAGAAGAGATCGAAGAACAAAAATAAAATAGATCGGCGAATACAAAAAAAAAAAGAAAAAGATGAGGGGAAGAAAAGGGGAACGCACCTGAATGCTGCAGCAGTTGCCGATCGAGAGTGCAGCGAATCTATTCGGCGGTCGGGCGAAGAACGAGAGGTGCAGCGGCGGCGATACCTATCGAGGGCGAAGACACCAGAAAAGATAAAAGAAGAGATCGAAGAACAAAAATAAAATAGATCGGCGAATACAAAAAAAAAGAGAAAAAGATGAGGGGAAGAAAAGGGGAACGCACCAGAATGAATGTTGCAGCGGAGAGTGAGAGCTGCAGCGGCGGCCGGGCGAAGCGCGAGCACTGCAGCGGCGGCCGGGCGAAGCGTTAGTGCTGCTGCGGCGGCCGGGCGAAGAGCGAGCGCTGCAGCCGGGCGAAGAGCGAGAGCTGCAGCGACGGCGATCGGTGTCGAGGGTGAAGAGAGAGAAAGAGGGGGAGGGAAAAGAGAAAAAAACGTGCCCTAGACTGTTAAGACGTCGACTCGGTGGAGAGAAAAAAAAAACGAAGTTTCAACCGGCTCCGTCGAACCAAAATTTTCTCTATTCCTTTCAAATAAGCGGGTTGATGGAGGACCGCAGATCTTTAGATCTGCGGTGCTCCATACCTGTGGAGCTAAAATAGCTCCACAGGCTCCTTAAACCCTATTAATATTTATATATTAAAGTGTAAGAGCAATAAATAATTTATACTATCATATTTATAAAGTTCTATTTTTATAATTATTTCAATAAACATATAAATTTAATATTTTCTATTCTTATTTCAATTAAACATCTATCTAAGACATCTTAATCCTAACAAAAAGAATTGCACAAAGATATTATTAATCTAACACATACTATTCTTAATTTAAGAATATCAAATTCTTGAATCAAACGGGGCCTAATGTTCCACCCATCCTGTGGAACATGAGCGCTATTTGGATTGAGAATTAAAGTTAAAAGAATGGATACAAGAATATATTATAACTAGAATATAGGTGAACATGTTTCAAAAAAAATAGATAAAAATAATTTTTTGGGTTTCTTAAAAGTAGATTTATTTTAACTTTTTGAAATATAGACAGTGATTTTATAATTTTCGAGATAGTTTTAAAAACTCAAAATATTGACCAAGTTGATCTTATTCTAAGGGGCATTTAGAAAAATTTCGAGAATAACTCGATATTCCTCTCTCTATTCTGAATTCAAATAGTCCCGTGGTGTTCTTGCAATTTCTGCCAACTAACAAAAAAGGTAGTCGCGATAATTAAAATTTATAGAACATGATTCACCTATTTAACCTAACTCCTCTCTTTTACCCATCTTCTCACAAGACTGCCATCCTCTCTATGATCCACTAATAGCTATGAACATGTGCTTTTACTTCTTTTTTTCTCTTGATTTAGATTTATTTTTTTATAATATATTTTGTTTATTCTTTCCCATGACTATTTTTTTCATTGATATGTTTTATATTATGTGTTCTTTAATCATTTTGGGCCCTTCTTTTTTTTTCTTGAATCAAAATTGTCTTCTATATAACTCTATTGACCTATGAGTTTTGATGTTTTTTTTATCTCGTTCTTTTTTACTTGTAGATTTGTTGCATTGCATTATGTTCTTCTCCCCCGTGATTTTTTTTGTCAAGCTGATGTTTATTTTCAATACATTCCCTCCCTTCCTTTCGCCTCTCTCGGTAGCTTGATTTCTGTTGTGAGATCGACGCTTGAAGAATAAATATGTCATATATATAGTAGTATCTGATCTTCGATGACTAGATTTGTTCATGTGCGCCTTCCGACAACTACTTTTCTCATTTATTATGACGATTGTTTCTACCTGATCAATGCGGACTTATGACCTTATACATTGAATACACCATTGTTCTTTATGTTGATCTTACATTTATTTTTTTTAATATACACATTTTCTATATATTTTCATCGGTTTTAATAGATTTGTTCATTTCTAGATTTGTCTACGAGTTTTAAGATAGACAAAAAATAAATATGGCTCAACCTGTAGTACGCTGATAGTAGATTGGAATGATGAAATGGAGGTAGTCTTCATTGACCTCATGAATCAAGAGCACCTTTATGGAAATTGTAACAATGGTCAATTTTTCATAATATAGAAAATAATGCGAAGTAAGTTCAATAAAATCACAAAAAAAGGATTTGACCTTTATGACTACTAGCATAAGTTGAAAAGCTTGAGAAGGCCTTTCAATCTTTATCAAACCCTTGCTAAACATAGTGGATGGGAATGGATTGTCAACATAACATGCCCTTATATATGTCTTCATGTGGAAGGAGGTGATTGTGGTGAGTACTGGTTATAACCAAGGTTATAAAATTCGACCCAAGCATCGACCTGGATTAGTCTTCGAGTCAGGTCGGACCAGTCGGACCAATTAAGTTGAACGATCGAATCGATTAATAATACATTAGTATAAAATAACAAAATATACATTGAATGAATACATAATATATATTTTGTGGTCATAACTCAAATAATAATTCACAACATATAAAGTATATATAGCAAAATCAAATAAACTACATCATAAGATTATCTTCTTTTTTAATATGTCAAATGTCATATTTTTTTTCTTCAATGATTCCTTGTATAAGTTTATAATATTTTTTTAGTAGTTCACTCGTTTGGGTCGACTAAATCGACAGTCGGTCTGGTTTGATAAGATAAAAGTGGTTCAAATCCAAGTTAGGAATTGGATCAATCTATAACCTAATTTGAGTCTTGGACACCAGTATGACTGATTCGATCGATCAGATCGGGTTTTACAACCCTAATTACAATAATTGCTGCTCAACAAATTCATCATATCCATGTCATCTTACCAACATTAACCTTTATCTAAGAGGCTAACAATGTCTACAACAAAATTAGGGACAAGTCCTTTGATGATATAACCTTATTGCTTTCGAAGACCATCACTACCGAGAGCAATGGTCATACTACATTAATGTCTGAGGTTGAGTATGATGAGGACAATGTTGTTTATCATGCAGACGAAATTAATTTAGAAGGTATGAACTTTAACAAGGAACAAAATGTCAACATGGACCCAAATGTTACATACTATCGCATTGGTTCATTCACCGCAAGTGAATTATTTGCACCAATATGTCTTTATATACATACATACATACACACATATATACATACATACATACATGCATGCATACATACATACATACATACATACATACATACATACATACATATATATATATATAAGATTATTATTGTTATTATTAACCTAAATGATATTATTAGTTAGTTTTCATATTTTAAATATTAAGATTATGAATATTTTGTCCAAATGTTTTGACCTTTTATTATTATTATTATTATTATTATTATTATTATTATTATGAACATAAAATATATTATTAGTTTATTTTAGTATCTTAGTGACCGTTTGATATGTGGCAATTCTGATACGTTATCGATTATTTAATCTAAAATTTTTAAGACTCATCATATTATCATGTTTAATTGTATTGGTAATCAAGATAACACTCATGAAATGTGTCTTTCTATATTATCAGTGGAGTAAGATACATTTTCATAAAATTATCCATTCAATCGAACTTTCAAAGTATTTATATTTTATTTGAAAATAATATTGATAAACATCCTTTTGATTTCTTAAGGCTATTTTACGGACGATTGATAAAATAAACTTCATATCTTTTGTCCAAACTTATTTTTTCTATTTTTACTTTGTGTGTGTGTGTGTGTGTGAGAGAGAGAGAGAGAGAGAGAGAGATTAGTCAATCAGCATTTTAATGAGTAATAGGTTAAGAAAGTTAAGTGAGTTTGGAAAACGTCTTTTTTTTCTACTCGTTCGGGATATATGGAAATAAACTTTCAGATCGGTTGGTTCGTAAATAACATGTTACAAGTATATTTTATATATAATATTTTTATGATTCTGTAAATTTGGAAAGAAAAAAATTATCCAAGAGTAAAAGAATGCAACTCCAAGTAACACTGTTATACAAGAATAAGTTATTGGCACAATACTCGAAGGACAATACTCGAAGGTACATGTCGTAACGTTATATTATTATAACGGATCTCTAAATCCATCTGTCACAGAAGCGGGCGCCGCCGCCGCAAGGCAAACATACGATCTCCTCCTCCCTCTCTTCTCCTCCAACTCTGAAGCGGCCCTCTCGTCATCTCCGATGGCTCTCGCTGTTCACCAAGCCGCATTCCTTCGTTGTCCCCGTTTCAGTCTCGTCGAGGTGAATGTGAACCCTGCCATTTTGCCTTTCTCTGCGTCTTGCGTTGCGTTTTCTTAGTGTCCTGCTCTCCTCCCTTTGGAATTGATTCCTGTAGGTCCAGAGCTCGAAGTGTAATGGTTTTGCATTACGTCGGACCAGTACTTACGCCTCCGTAAGGGCCGAGACACAAACTGTGTCGGAGTACATCCCGGCGGCGCCGATTCTTCTTCCCGATGGTCCGTGGAAACAGGCGAGTTGCTTCTCCCTGAAAAATTTCTGATCTTTTTTATTGCTCTTCTTCTTGTTTCTGGTAGAAAGAATTGTTTTATTTCTTTCATTCCGTTGAGAAATTTGCATTCTTGATTCCAGTATCTCGTCAAAGAAGTCGTTTCAATGTTTAGTAGACTAACTTGCGCAATTGCATTTTACAAGCGTTCCTCTGCGTAGTGATCATATTGGTTTACTCCCATACACCACCTGATCAAAAGGGTAGAAATTTAATTTGGATTTATCAAGGTAAAAATAATATGGAGCAAAGAAACATTTATTTTTAGAATTATTGCCTAGACAGTTGAAGTATCGCTATGTCATGTTTGGTTATTTTCTTGTGTGTACTAAAAATAGGTGGAACTATCAGTATTTAAATGATATAAGTCAACTGACTAATGTAATATTTTCTGTGAAAGGACAACTTTAACCGACTAGCAGCAGAATGAATTCATGTGCTTCTTCGGTTCCTTTATTTGTATTATGACCTTTTTCTGAGTCCCTGGCTCCATCATGGTCTCTAGATACAAGGTGGTGTTACGGCTGCTGAAGGGTTCAAGGCCACAGGAATTTATGGAGGGCTAAGGGCGAAAGGCGACAAACCTGATCTGGCCCTGGTGACCTGTGATGTTGATGCTACTGCTGCAGGTAAAACTCTAGTTTTGACTAACACTTGTAAGCTTTTAGTTCTAGTCACATATTGCATACAAAATTATTTGCATGGAACATGAACACTTTCTTGTTTTATTTTAATAGGGTCTTTTACTACAAATATAGTTGCGGCTGCACCAGTTATCTACTGCAAAAATGTACTAGATACTTCAGCTACGGTGCGTGATTTCTGTTGATATTGATTCAATGTCTAGATTGCTTGAGACTACATAAAGTTGGTACTTAATACAAACCAAATTTGTATATATAATTATCAGGAATCCTGTCATATTATCATCAATCATGATAGTTTAGTTTTCTTATCTAAGAATTCATTAACCCCGTAGTGATTCATCAGCTTTTCAATTTTGTTAAAGGTGCCATTGAACCTGTTTTTCTCCTATTTTTAGGCACGTGCAGTATTAACAAATGCTGGCCAAGCTAATGCAGCTACAGTGAGTATTGATTTTGGATCTTCTTTTATCCTTAATTCATATCTAAATTTGTTGGGGACTCAGTTCATACTCCTGAGAACCATGCAGTTAACTAAATGAAACTTTTCTCATGTGACAGGGGGATGCTGGTTACCAGGACACTGTAGAGTGTGCGAATGCTGTCGCTGAGGTTCTTCAATGTTAAAACATTACCTTCCCCTGCTTCAGTATTCCAAGTAACAGTAAAATCTTATTCATCATTTTTTACTTTGTAGCTTATCCATGTAAGACCAGAATCTGTGTTGATTCAGTCCACTGGTGTTATTGGACAAAGGATTAAAAAGGTAAAGTAAAATAGGTGATAGAATAGTTTTTGGTAGGGGAATGTATCATTAAACATGCTCCAAACTTGTTTCCTTTTTACTACCATTAAGATGTGATCTACCCTAATCTAGTGCTAGCATACCTGGACCAAGTAGTCTGTCCTTGGAATTTTTTTTCTAACAATACATTTTTGTCCTATTGTTCTCCGGATAATGCTTGCCTATGCATATGCAGGATGCTCTTATTAACTCACTTCCAAGACTTGTTGGCTCATTGTCATCAGCAGTTCATGGGTATTTTTCATTGTTATAGCGAAAAATTGATACAGAAGTTCTGTTTGTGGTATTTGTTTTGGACCTTTTAGTGTATATGAATTTCACCTCCTTTTTTCATTAACTATTTTTTTATTTTTGATTTCCTACAGTATGCAAAGATGCATTAATTTTTTTGAGTTAGAAATTAAGCCAGGGTCTGCTTTAAACAAAAAGTTGATTTAATATGATAACTGGAACTCTTCTGCGGTATGCTAAACTGTGTGTATTTGGAAAATTGAAAAACAAAAAGTGAAAGGTGGTAACTGTAACAAAAATTTTCCAGAATTAGGATGAGATGAAAGCATCTCTGACATCTGAATGAGAATATAAGTTTGTCAGAAGAAGTCTACTTGTGAGACATTAGTTTCATAAGTTGTTGCCTATGATATTAGTATATCTGACATCTGAATGGGAATAGTTGTTTGTAAATTGACTATTGTACTGGTGTTAGTATCAGATATAGGTTTGCCAGAAGATGTCTACTGGTGAACATTAATTTCATACGTTGTTGCCTATGATATTATCATACTCTTATGCGCATGTGCATGCATAATATACTTGCAAATGTTTAATAAGCTTAAATAGTGTTTACATTGTGTGTACTGTATTTAAGTTTTTCTCTGTTTCATATTATTGTACTTGCTACTCATCTTTTGAAATATGATAATCTGTCAATTCACTTTTCTAATTTTGTAACATCTAAGAGGCACTGAATAATAAGTGCATGCTCTGGCTTCCTGAATTGTGGTATATATTCCCATTCTGACGGATAATTCTTATGACTAAGCATTTAATTGCTCATTTATTTGTACAGTGGTGATTCTGCAGCTGTCGCAATTACGACAACTGACCTGGTGAGCAAGAGTGTAGCCATCGAGACTGAGGTATGATTTTTTTCTTCTTTCAGTGGATCTAATAACTTTTATGTAGGTCTCGATTCTTGAGGGTGTGTTATCAATATTTGTTTTCGTCTTGTTGTTTCCTAGCAAGTTAGTTGGTCATTAATTTATTGATGACTCTTTGAATGTATAAGGTTGGTGGAATTCCTATAAGAATTGGAGGAATGGCAAAAGGGTCTGGAATGATTCATCCAAATATGGCAACCATGCTTGGTGTAACTTTCTCTCTCACAGCTAGCAACCTTAACTGTGCATGTGATACTGCAGGGGCACGTGCGCACAGTCTAAGAAGTTAATTGATTGATATTTTCCTTATTTATCTTACAGGTTGTAACAACTGATGCTTTGGTTGCAAGTAACGTTTGGAGAGAAATGGTGAAGATATCAGTTAATAGAAGTTTTAATCAAATTACAGTAGGTGCCTATTTCTTATTCTCAATAGCTGAGCTTATAATTAGTGAAGTTTCAACAGTATAAACCATTATAGCTATTTATGCTCTCGTGGCATCTTCTATAAGGCAAACCACGTGTTGTTAGTTCTCTGTGGCTAGCAGGAATGGAGGAGGCTAAGCATATATGTAGCAATCTTCCTCATGTTTCTTCAAAGAGACTGTTTCCAAACCTCTAACCTTTGATCTCTTAGTTACCAAGGGTAGCTTATGTTTCCACGAGGCTCACCGTTACTGGATGTCGTATTATCTGTTGGTTTCCAATAGATTTTTTTTATGCTGAATCTAGATTGCAGTGTTTCTAAGATGACTTTATTATTTGTGCAAACACTCACCCTGTCCATAACACAACAATTTTCATTGATGTTGTTATTGAAGGTAGATGGAGATACCAGCACTAATGATTGTGTTATTGCTTTGGCTAGCGGCCTGTCAAGCATGAATGGAATCTCTTCTCTTGGCAGTAATGAAGCTCATCAACTTCAGGCTTCCTTAGATGCAGTGAGTCTTATGCAGTATTTCTTAACTGTAGTTGATATTATTCATCAGAAAATAATACCAGAAGTACGAAGGTAGCATTCACTGGTCACATATCAGAGTTTGTGTGAATAATTAACTACAGGTTAAAATAGAAGGCTCAGAGACTACCGACTCAAACTTAGAAGTCAAAAGACTATAAGCTTTGAGCTTAACATCATTTATTTGAACTATCTGGATCCCACAAACTGACTTTTAGTTTGCAATTGATAGTGGTAATTAAGCTCTCTGAAAAATTGCCTGCCGATAACATTTTCTTCTTAGTCATTTCAGCTAGGAAAGTACAATTTGCAATTATTCATGCTTTTGCTTGCAAAGTCTATTTACATCAATTTGCTGAATGCTCCTTCCTCTTTCAGGTGATGCAAGGTCTTGCAAAGTCTATAGCTTGGGATGGTGAAGGTGCAACATGTTTAATTGAGGTTCTGTATGTTGATGCTCGTCCTCCTTTTACATAGTATTTTCTGCATGTACTTCATCAAAAGTACACTTATTGTTTGCAGGTGACAGTGTCGGGTGCCAACGAGGAGGCAGAAGCAGCAAAGGTTGCTCGCTCGGTAGCATCTTCTTCACTTGTAAAAGTGAGTGTCTTTTAAGTTTACAAGCTTGACGTTTTGGAATCTAAAAGCTCTCAAACAAATTGCACTATCTATAAGTATAATTCTATTGAATCTATTCAACTAAACAAAATGGTGTATTGAAATCAAATGATTATGTCAGGCTGCGATATATGGTAGAGATCCCAACTGGGGACGAATTGCCTGTGCTGTTGGTTATGCGGGCATCCGGTTCAGTCCAAACAGTCTTGACATATCTCTTGGTGATATTCCACTTATGAGATATGGGCAGCCGCTGCCATTTGACAGGTTTGTTAGATAACAATCCATGGTTATTTGAAATTAGCTTTCTAGTACCTATAATGTTAACAAGTCGCAAATTTTCCTTCTTATTGTTCCTATGAAATATCTCAGGAATTATACTTTTTCACTGACAACACATCTTCTCAGGAATGCGGCCAGTGAATATCTCAGGTTGGCAGGAGAAAGTCATGGGACCGTTGAAATTTATATATCTATCGGTAAGTCCGTGTATCATAATTAGACATAATCTTATGATATTATTATCCCCAATTCTCCACCATCTGTCTAGTAAGCAAGATGATATACAAGGTTTACAGCTTATAGAATCTCCAAGGTATTCAACAGTTTGGTTAGGTTTTCTTCTCCAAACAACATTATTCAGCAGTAATTATTTCACTGGAATTGCATTGACAATCCAGTTGATAGTGACTTGGTTTCTCATGAATCCTCGCGAGTATTCCTTGGCTGTGAATAACAGAGCCTGTCAACAAGACAATTTGCCAAAAAGCTTGCTTTGACAAGTTTGCAGGAACAATATATCATATCTTCTTTTGCCGAAATGTTTTTTTCTTAATGTCAAATGTGTTTTCTTTTCCGTGCCTGCTCTTTTTGCTTTTGAACATTTCCTGTTCTTTTTGTTCTTATTTAATTTTTTTGCTATGTTGATTTAACAGGAAACGGCCAGGGACATGGAAAGGCATGGGGTTGTGATCTGAGTTACGACTACGTCAAAATAAACGCCGAGTACACAACATAAGCATAATTATCGGCATGATGCTGAAGAGTTATTGAAAAATCTTAAACTTTAACATAACACTGATATTTAAGGGGCTGAAGTGAACTATGCATAAACCAATGGATGTACATGAATCACTGTTTTATTTTGCTGCTGTTAGCATTTATAATAATTCGGCAGAAACTCATCTGTCTTGCCTCGTGGCATTCAGTTTATACATTGTATACTTGTATGGCTGTGAAGCAAATGCACAAGCACAATTTATTCTTGCCAGGATCCTTAAATATGGCTAGCAATAGTTAGCACATTTGCAGCTATCAAATATCTAATCCACAAAGCCCAGTCCACCAAATGACAGCAAAATATACGAGACATCTAACTAACGAAGATATCGCGAAAAGTAAACTTTCAAAATTAGATAAAAGTCGTCCTCAAAGGGAAAGGTTTCCTTTGAATCATCTATTTGTCTCTTTTTTTTTCCTTTAATCTCTGCCTATGCCAATATGTAACATTGTTATTGGAAATTTGTATATTTTGAACTATAAAAGATTTCAAATCAAATGGAATGAGATGACTGAACTATCTGATAATGTAATAATATAAAAGTGCACTTATTATATCAAAAATAAAAGTTCAATCATATAACATTAAATTCTTATATTGCAGTAACTTTAAATAAATAATCTAACATAAGTAACAAAATGATTAATATTAATTTATTTATTTGCAAGCTAGAGTTTAAAAATCGTTAGTGATAGTTTGACTTGTAAAGGGAAAGAGTACTGGAATATTAATTTATTTATTCTTGCCAGGATCCTTAAATATGGCTAGCAATAGTTAGCACATTTGCAGCTATCAAATATCTAATCCACAAAGCCCAGTCCACCAAATGACAGCAAAATATACGAGACATCTAACTAACGAAGATATCGCGAAAAGTAAACTTTCAAAATTAGATAAAAGTCGTCCTCAAAGGGAAAGGTTTCCTTTGAATCATCTATTTGTCTCTTTTTTTTTCCTTTAATCTCTGCCTATGCCAATATGTAACATTGTTATTGGAAATTTGTATATTTTGAACTATAAAAGATTTCAAATCAAATGGAATGAGATGACTGAACTATCTGATAATGTAATAATATAAAAGTGCACTTATTATATCAAAAATAAAAGTTCAATCATATAACATTAAATTCTTATATTGCAGTAACTTTAAATAAATAATCTAACATAAGTAACAAAATGATTAATATTAATTTATTTATTTGCAAGCTAGAGTTTAAAAATCGTTAGTGATAGTTTGACTTGTAAAGGGAAAGAGTACTGGAATATTAATTTATTTCAAAGCCCAGTCCACCAAATGACAGCAAAATATACGGGAGATCTAACTAACAAAGATATCGCGAAAAGTAAACTTTCAAAATTAGATAAAAGTCGTCCTCAAAGGGAAAGGTTTCCTTTGAATCATCTATTTTTCTCTTTTTTTTCCTTTCATCTCTGCCTATGCCAATATTAACATTGTTATTGGAAATTTGTATATTTTGAACTATAAAAGATTTCAAATCAAATGGAATGAGATGACTGAACTATCTGATAATGTAATAATATAAAAGTGCACTTATTATATCAAAAATAAAAGTTCAATCATATAACATTAAATTCTTATATTGCAGTAACTTTAAATAAATAATCTAACATAAGTAACAAAATGATTAATATTAATTTATTTATTTGCAAGCTAGAGTTTAAAAATACGTTAGTGATAGTTTGACTTGTAAAGGGAATGTGTACTGGACGCATAATACATTTCCCTTTTCCCTTATTATATATCTACACTTCGTTACCTATTATTATCCTTTTA
The DNA here is from genome assembly GCA_001647135.1 of Pontederia paniculata. NCBI lineage: Eukaryota > Viridiplantae > Streptophyta > Magnoliopsida > Commelinales > Pontederiaceae > Pontederia > Pontederia paniculata. Next base: position 2,569 of record LTAE01002779.1, on the reverse strand, counting down.
ATAAAACAATTAACCCCTAAAATTTACCTTGCAAAGTGTATGCTTCTGGAACCATTTAAATTTTATTACAAGAATTAAGCCTATTTTTCTTATTAGCATGAACACTTAAAGCTTGACCTTTTACCGAGCAAGCACATCACGCGTTTCTAATTGTTTGAGTAGGAGTAAGGGACTATATCATTAGTCAAGCAACATGATTTAACATTACTTACATAATTTCTAATTATTTTGTTAGTATGCAGTAACGGAGCTAAGGAGAACAATTAGGGGTCAACATCTAAACCGTTATTATTTAAAAAAAATCTTCTGCTAATGCATATAAAAAAATTGTTAGGGCGAGCTCCGTCCTTTTAATCCGGTTATACTAGTTCATGTATCTATTAATCATTTTTAATAGCAAAATTAACATGCAATCACTCTTTTATGAAGGGGTTAAGCAATGAATAGACAAATTAATGAATTTGTGAATCAAATCTCAAGAATTATTTTATTTCCAAAGAAATACTTAGTAGATTTTTCAAGTTATGAGAATTTTTAACATACAAATATTTTTATGGTTGACATTGATGTCATCGACAATTTTCAGTGTTATAAGTTCTCTTTGCATTATGTCAAGTTATAACTAACGAAAAATGCACTATCAAGTTACGTTAATTTAACAAACGAAAATTTTCATATGTTATGGCACTTACTCCCATTGCATTATGTCAAAGTTCTAATTAGCTAAAAATGCATGAAAGAGAAAAAGAAAAAGTGATATGTAAAACATGTTCACCATGGGAACTGTGCTATGTTCATTCATAAACTATTTTCTTTAATAAATGAAAATAGAAAATGTTTTGTAATGTTCCTAAATTCATACTTTGTCACGTGGCAAAATGTTCTTTTGAAGACGCTATGACATTCTTCGACTTTCTATTTGATCAATAATTAGTCAAGTGAAATCAATAAATAAAACTCAATAATTTAGTTAAATTAAAATATTCTTTACATTGTTCAAATTAAAGAAAAGATATACCTAATAACTTTCAAAATTCTAATGCAACAACATACTAGACTCAAGTTAGACTCATCATATGCAAGCCATCAGGTTACGAATATCTTCATCACCAATGTCATCACATATTAGTTGCCTTCATTACCTGCAGAATCAAAAGCAGATGAGATAATTCTCCTATGAGCAAAAAAGTTTAATATGTAAAAAAATGCAATAGAGAAAATCATATGTACAGATAAAGGAAATAATTAGTAAAAGTCATTCACATTCAACTTATCTTTTCATCTTCTCATTCAATTATTCTTTTACTTTAATATATAATTAGTTATTCAGTTACAAGAATATAATGCTCTTGGCTAATTCAGTCTTTTATTGATTATTCAGTTGCAATAATCTCAATTGCATTATTGTGAGATAATGTTCATTCTTTTCAGTTCAGTATGTTCAAGCCTAGTTCAAGCTTTTACTTAGAACCTTTTCTACATATTATTATAATGTTGTCCTAAGTTATTTAATTTAATACAATCATTCATTAACGAATCTTTAACAAATATGAAGGTCATTAGCTTGTGCCCTAGTGTCATTAAGGTTAACTAGGCTTGTAAAGATCCATTAAATAATTGAACCTGAGGAATTCAATCATTCCAACAAAAAACCCACTTGAACATGAGAAACCCCCTTGTAGAAGCTTCAGTAGTAATCCGTTGATAGTTGTCTCCGAAGGGACCTAGTTGAACCTGAAGGAATTGCTTTGCAGTTGTCCCTACAGGAACCCATTAACCCCACTTTTGAGATCCAGTTAATCGGGAGCCAAATTTGCCAACATGGATAAATTCAAGCACATGCAATATTATTCTTTTAAATTATATTATCATTTTAAATCAGCAGACAACCATTAATTTGATAAAAAAACTTTAACAACTTATCAAGAGGGCGGAACACGATCCGCGTTAGAACAAACACGATTAATTTTCGAAGCAATATAATCAGGTTCCACTACTTTTCCCATAGGAACACGATCTGTGCCATTTGTGAGCACGAATAATTTTTTGAGATGGTTGTTTGCCACTTAGACATGACACGATCTAGGTTCAAGGAGATCCAACTTGTGTTTACTCAAGACACATCTCGCGTTTGTCTAACATGGTCTATGTCAACCATCTTTCTATTATTCTTTTGACGTGATTTGTTTACATAACTCCGCCCACATTTCATTTCATGATTGAATTGGTTGGACACGTGGCCCGTGTTAGGGTGATGCAACCCATTTCTCAATTTATTTTAGGTTCTGTTTGCATCATCGTTTGTTAGAAGAGTAGAATGGAAAAATATTTTCTGTATATTTCTGATGAGGCTGTACATCTATATATAGTACATGAAAGGATCAGATGGATAACCACCAATGTCTATCTAATCTAACTAGAGAAGATCATCTAATCTAAACTAATCTAGATAAACACAAATCTAGATAAGATCAGATCTGGATAACAACAGATCTGGATAATATTAAATCTTTACAAAAGATAAGATTAGATTCTCTAACACGCCCCCGCAAACTCAGTTTTCTCTGGA
>LTAE01002778.1:26083-41489 GCA_001647135.1 Pontederia paniculata | reverse complement strand
TCTCTCTCTCTCTCTCTCTCTCTCTCTCTCTCTCTCTCTCTCTCTCTCTATTCACTTGCTTTTGAAATTATATGCTTCCACTAAATATAATTCAACGAATCTAGAATAAGAAAAGTGTTAAAAGTTTTGTACACCAATTCCCCCTCCCCCCCCCTCTTGGTGCCATCCAGATCCAAAGGTGAGCTCCTCTTTCTGACTAGTCCGTCATCAATTATGTACTCGCTTGTCTCCTTGAGCTACCATTGAGTGGTTCATGTCCTTCTTTGATTGTTTCTTCATGGCCTCTATTTTCTTCGAGAATAGTTATGGTTGCGACATGGGCCCAGGAAAAACTTTGGACTCTCCGCATTGTTGCCTTTGTGAAATTTAATATTTTGAGAAGTCAACTGCGCAACTTGCTTCTTTAATGTTTAAAGATTTGTTTCTATGGCTTCGAAATTGAGTTGGACATCTAATTGCTACAGAGCAGGTGATGAAATTTCATTAGCTTTTTGCTAACTTCAATTGTGTTAATAGTTCCTTCAAGTTGGTGATGAGTTTGTCTTACATGAGGAGTCTATTTTCAATGGTTGTAGTTAATTGACCAATCATCTCTTCGAGATTGAGATTTGACTCAATCGATGATTTAGTTTTGAGTAATGAATTTGTTACATCATATGCAATCTTGTTATGTTTTATTAAATCTGCAATTTGCTTCTCCATTAATTGAATCAAATTTTCTTGCTCAGAGAATTTAGTCAACTATCCACCCATCATATGAGTGAGTGGGCTAATAGGTCCATCGAGAGATCTTCTTATTGAGATTGTCGAGGCATTTTGCTTGTGTTTTGATTTTGAGTTGACTCATGTTCATCTCGCTTAACGGTTTTTCCTTTGTCCTCAGTCTTTGACTTTGATTGTTAATTGACTTTTTGTCGCTTCTTTGCCATTGAAGATAAGATGATGTAACATATGTTGATTATGGTATGTATAAAAGACCTGAAAAACTCAAGACACCGAGAAAAAAAGTGAAAGTAAATGAAAATAAAAATCTTCGAGTGGCTAATGAAACTAGAATAGAAAGTTAATTGATTAATCCCCGCCAACGGCTAATATGACCTAAAAAATTGCTAGCAAGTGCACTAGTTATATCAAATAATGAAATGATAAGTAAAGTATCATTCTCATGAGTATTAAATATTAATTGTCGATCTAATCCCACTAACTAATAGGAGAAAATGGGACTTTTGATGAAAAAGATTTTTAAAAATAAAAAGGAATGGTAAAAGAAAAAAAAGAAAAGTTTTGATGATGACAATTTTTGAATCAAGATGAGATAAGATAAAATCGAGAGAAATTTAGTTTATCACAAGATTAGTCAAAGTTCAGTTTAATCAAATTCGTATGTGGATTAGGATCTAATCAAGATATGATTTCCTCTACATGATGAATCATCTATCTTAGTTCTAGGTAGCCTTTATAGTTCATTTCTAGCATGTCAATTTTATCCCCTAGAAATTAAGATGCATGAATTTATATCTCCTAGACTATTGATCGTTCTTCTCCAGAAAGAAAATCTAATATACCACACACCTAAATATTTCTCTCCAGGATGTTATTCAGGTATGACATGCAATACTTCAACTCAATATCACAAATCAATTTAATTTATGCAATTCATGTCCTATCTTACTAGATCCGTTAAAGACCGGTAGATTTGTGGATGTTGGAGTATCTTGTTAAGAATCGTTCAATAGTCCAAAACACATATTTTTGCATCCTAAATTCGAGTAATTTGGAAGCAAAGTCATTAAGGAGTGCATTCAATTTTACTAAATTTTATGACTGTTGATTTACCAGTTAAGGAAGATAGTGTATTTGATTTTCTTAATCCATCTAAAAATTTGAATATATATTTTATTGTCTCATTCAATTACTGCATGAGTAAGAGTTGATTGTTCTTATTCATCTTTTTATTTAGGACCAAGTATTGATTATTTGTAATTTATCGGTTATCATATCTTTTGTTTTACTTATCTAAACTGAAAACTTTATCCAAACTCAATGTCTTCTCCTAGTTAGTTTGTTTATTCCTTATTTGATTGATTACTCTGTACTCGTTCGACCATATTACTTGAATGATGAGTGCACTTACTAGCATACGTTCGAATGTAACATTTTTTTGCATCAAGTTGTTGGCGTGTTGTTGGGGATACTAATGTGTAGCAAATTAGTCATATTTTCATATCATATTCATTGAATTTTCCATGAATTTTATTATCATATGCATCAGTTTAGTATCTATTTTACTTCTTTCTGATTTCTCAGAGTCAAAGTCTACATAATTGGTATTTTTATGTGTTCAAGGCAATTGTTAGCATCTGGAAAAAGACCATCAAAATCTTGGCTCAATTCAAAGTTTATACAAAGCAATACTCAAGGAACAAGCCTCGGTCACGGCCGTGACATCCAATGGTAGGAGGACAACGCTTTGGTCACGGTCGTGCCTTCAAGACGATAACCTACAAACCTTCAATCATGGTCGTGACAATTTTGTCAGGGGTCGTGACACTCTGGGAGGAAATTTAATTGTTCAATTACGACCCTACCGGTCAACGCACATGCCGTGACATGTCGAAGGGAGTAGAGATCGTTTGGTCACGACTGTGATATTTTTGTCACGGGCTGTGACGCATGTGGAGACACATAAGTGTCATTCGGTCATGATCATGATTCCTGGATCACGGGTCGTGATGTGTTTGGAGGCCAATAACAATCATTCAATCACAGTCGTGACTATCTTGTCAATGGTGTGACATGACCCATGCTTAGAACCGATGTTCTATCATGACCGTGCCACTTTGGTCACGGGCCGTGACAAATTGCGAAAAAATTAATATTTTGGTCGTTTGGAGTTCTTTTTCAGTTGTGATGTATTTTCAAGTTTGATCTTCTCCATGGACGAATTCATCAAGCCTAAGACTATTCTAACCTATAAATAAACCTCAAAACCTTCATTGAGGGGATGCTTCAAGCTTGGGAGAGCCAACAGAAGGAGAAGACAAAGTGCTGCAAAAATTTTCAAGGCGATCGTCATCTGAAGGTGTAATTATTCTGTAATATTATTTTAGTGTTGTACTGTCTTGTCCTATTTTTATAAAGGATGAACTCCCATGTATTTAATTAGATTTTGTTTTTTGAGATTTTCATTGTAAAGAGGGAAAACCTGGAAATCCTAGTTTTTATATATATCACATTTTTATCCAATTTCTCACGTGTATGTCTTGCGATGTTTAATGATTTTGATGAATTCTTAGATATTGTGAATCTTTGTTAACATCCTGGAGAGGAATGATATATTCATAATTTTCTTTGATTTCTGAAATTGATCTTTGAAATATTTTTTGTAAATTGCATACCACAACTAGTAGCATCTTGGAGAAGAATACCGGATGTGAGGTCTGTGAGATTGGCATCTTGGAGAGGAACGATCCATAGTCTAGGGCTCACATTTTAATGCATCTCATAACCCTAATGGCTAGTTTGACATCTTAGAGAAGAACAATAGAGTCTACTAGATTTGGGATAGTTTGTGCATCCTGGAGAGAACATCAGATCTTAGGTGAAACCTAATTCTCTTAAGAATTGGTAGAAATGGAATTTAATTTATTGAACCTAATTTTCTCTTAATTATTCATCCTGATCTAATGCTTGATGACATCATATTCTGGCGGATTATTGATCATATCATTATCATTAATTTTTATTTCAATTTCTTTTAAACACATTTATCCAACTCAATGTATCTCTCTCATCAGTTTAGTGAATTAACTTAGGATAAAACAAATTTCTCGTGGGATCGATACTCAACTCACTGTTGAACTATTACTTGATTCGATTAGTGCACTTGCTAGTGATTTTATTTGCATAATTAGCACACATCATGTTTTTAGCGCCATTCCTGGGGAATCTTTGTTTTTATCTTATTTTGATTTCAATAAACTATTGTGAGAGTATTTTTTTTTATAAATCTACACAAACCCTTGTGAATTTTTCAAGCAATTCTCAAGCACAAGGAGGCGTACATTCTGGAAAGCAATCTTAGGGCAACTCGATCTTGAGTCGCACAGTCGGGAGTTGAGTCACAATTTGATCCAGAGATCGAGAGAACAACCCAATGATTAAGAAGAATAACCAAGATGAATGAAGAAGAAGGAAGAGTTGTTGCAGCACCGGCTGAATTGACCATGAGGGACTATGTGTCTTCTAAGTACAAGAATGTGGAGTCCAATGTGGTCTTCTCGATGATTACTGCAAGCAATTTTGAGATAAACCCATCTATTGTGAGGATGGTCCAAGCTAACCAATTTTGGGGAGCATTAAATGAGAACCCCTATGCACACTTGGACAACTTCATCAGAATATGCAACACCTTCAGTGCAACCATGCTTCTGAGGACGCAGTGAAGTTGAGGTTGTTTTCCTTTTCTTTGAGGGACAGAGCATCGACATGGTTGAGCACCCTACCTACAGGAGCCATCGCCACCTAAGAGCAATTCACTGAGAAATTTATTTCAAAGTTTTGCCCACCTCAAAAAAGTTGTCATGATGAGAAATAAATTAAGAGCCTTCAAACAGGATGATGATGATGAGACCATGTATGAGGCATGGGAAAGATATAAAGAGGTGCTGACAAAGGTTCCATATAACAGAACCTCATATAACAGGACCTCTGTCTGAGCATCCAGTTGAGCCCCATACTCGTTCCTCACCACGACGCCCAGTGAAAGTTACTGACGAGGGACCATCTTATGAGCTACCGGATGAACCTACTAAGGAGACGCCTTTGTATGCTTCTTAGTTGATTTTGCAGGTTTGCTGACCACTCTGAAGGTGATTCAGGCGGATCAGTAGAGCCAGACGATGATGATGATGATGAACATGAGGATGGAGATTACTACCCATTTTGAGAGCCAGTCCGACATGATTATGGAGATGCGAGCCCGTCAGGACAGTATGGAGGATATGATTCGGCGGCTGCACGACTACCATACCAGCCATAGCACATTTGGAGGCTTCTTCTCTCCGACTCTACCACCACCACCGCCCATGGTCTAGTCAATTGTACTCTTTTCTTTTTCTTTTAGTGCATTTTGTGTTTGCATTTTGTATCATATCCTTTGGCGAGGGCTTCAACTCTGAGGATAGTGTCAAGTCTATGCTTTGGGAAGTTTGCATTCCATGCATTTTGGTTTAGTTTATTTTTTTAAGTATGTTGTTGCATTTTCTGTTAGAGTCAATTTGTGAGTCATTTGCAGTATATGCATCAGTTTGAGTATAAAAAGTTTGAAAAATCCATAAAAATTATGTTCATTTACTAACCCTTGCTTAACTTCTTACTTTAATTAATAATATATTTTAGATCTTACTTGGAATCTAGAATTTTGTGGAATGGAGTGATTACTTTTTAGACCACAAGTTCTTTCAGCTTTATTGTAGTTGAGTGTATATATTTATAGACTTTTTATTGAATGTTTATGTATCTTTGGAGTTGATTCAAGAAAAAAATATGAGAAATTGAAAAAGTTGGAAAATTTGAAAAAAATTGTGAAAAAGTTGAAAAAATTTGAGAAAAAGTGTGAGCATAGGAGTTGATTTAGTCCTTATTTTTATCCAAGACCTCGTTGAGTTTGGGCAAGTAAGCTCAAGGGGTGCCTTAACACTTATTGCCATAAGGTCATGTGGTCTGCAAGTCATCAGTGGAAAGCCCATTACATGGACCACCTTGTGCACACTGGGGAAGCGCCTAAGTGTTGAATCAATGTCCTAGTTTGATCTTTTATTTAGAATCAGGAAATATTCGGGTGAGTAGAGCCGCAGGGGACTCTTTAATCCTAATGACCTAAGTCCATCTGGTCTGGGATCCACTAGTTGAAAGCTTGCTACATGGACTTTCTTGTACAAACTTGATTGGAAGAGAGAACTCAGAAAAATGAGAGAATATTTGTTTATTCATTGTTTAATAGTATAAGCTCCAGAATACTTGTGGCTTCAACATTAATGATGTAAATTGTAGACTCTGCCTTTAAGTTGAAAGGGACTATGTTTAAATTGTTTATAATCAGAACTCTGTGAAGTAGGAGAACAGGTAAAGGTGCATTGCTAGTAGGAGCAAGAGAGAGAGAGAGAGAGAGCAAGTAAAGTATTGGTCTACATGGTCAATGTTATGATGGAATTGTCTTCAACATTTGCTCTGAAATTTTGCTTGAGGACAAGCAAGAGTTTAAGCTTGGGGAGTTTGATTTGTAGCAAATTAGCCATGTTTTCCATATCATATTAATTGCATTTTCCATGCATTTTATTATCATATGCATTCGTTTAGTCTCTATTTTATTTTATTTTTATAGTCAAAGTCTACACAACGGGTCGTAAGATTTCATCACGAGCCATGACGACTTGAGCCACCATGTAGAACTGTATCTTTACGTGTCGTCATATCTTGTAATGTGTCATGAGAGACTGACGGAAAAGTATATTTTTGAGAATTCGATATAATTTGATGGTCATAAAGATTCTTATCTAATATGAGGCTTTAGATATTTGATTGCAAGATACTTTTGAAGATTTGAAATATATTCTTATGGGATTTCCATCGCCACCCATTGACTGGGAAGCAAATTTGATCGGAGGGTTCACATCAAAAAGATTTCATTCGTCAAGACCATCAAAATCGAGGCTGAAATCAAAATTAAAATAAAAGAAAATTCGAAAAAAATTCAATAGGTCACGATCGTGACAGGCTTGTCATGGGCCGTAACATCAAGATGGGAGTGCACAACACTTTGGTCACTGCCATGACTTCAAGCTCATAGGTCTTACAACACAAGATTATTCGGTCACCGTTGTTACGATCATTTTATGAGCCATGACATCCTAACGTCACTACAACAAAATTGATTAGTTGCCACATATTTCTTCATGACTATATGCATCATTATCGTGGCTAAAAATTTATAGCCATGATATTTTTCGTGACAATCACTCGTGGCTATTGATGGCGTGGCTACTGCTTAATTGCCACAAATGTTAATTTTTGTGGCTAGTGCTCAATTGCCACGAACGTTACTTTTCGTGACTATTATATGTTTCAATAGCCACAAAATAGAATTGCGGTAAATTAATAATTTTTTCGTGGATAATAACCACTACAATAATATTATATGTTTCAATAATCCGACAGTTGAGAACGTGTGCCGGCCCGGCACGGGGCCCCGATAGCCCAGGCCCGTTTGAGACGACACGATGAAGCCCATTTTTCCTTTTTATTATTTTCTATAATTAAAGTGCGCCTTATGATAACCTTGGATAATTTTAAAATAAATTTGGTTTTTAACTTATTAAAATAAATAAATTAATAATTAGTAAAATATATTATATTTTTTGTTGAATATAAATTAATAATATTCATTATTTATAAAATGAATATAATTAACTACGAAATTCAAATTCGTGGCAATTATATACATTTGTTGTTACGAAAAAAATTATTGTGGTAATAACTATATATTTATTATCACGATGATAATTACTTGTGGTTATAGTTGAATTAATATCCACGAAAATTACAAACGTGACTATAAGGTATAGCTATAGCCACAAATATACATATGTGATTATTAATTCGTGGCTATAAAACATATTTGTTGTAGTGCATTGATATGCACTGATTCGATCACGGCTATGATAGATAATTCATAGGTCGTGACACAACACGAGAATTGGAGATACTATCACCAGTCATGATAGATAGTTCACCAGCCATGATGTTTTGTGGAGAAAATCTTACTTTTTAGTTACGGTCGTGACTTCCGAGTCATGAGCCGTGATGTCACCCGCATGAGAGATGATTGCTTAGTCATGGTTGTGACAATTCACGGGATTTGTTAATATTCGCGATTTGGACAATATTTTATATGATTTTTTGACGGTTCTGATCGTACTTTGAGCAATATCTTCTTGTGAATGAAGTTTACCAAGCCAAAGACTCTTCAAACTTACAAATAACCATTAAAACCTTCATAAAGCCTGGGAAAGCCTACACGTGGAGAAGAAGAAGGGAAACAAAGTATTGCTAAAATTTTCTATGAAGACGATCGTCGTGAAGGTGTTATTTTTCTTAATCTTAATTTGTACACATTCTTCTCTTATATTTTAGAAGGAGGAACTCCCATGTACTAGATTAGGCTTATTAATTTGGAGATTTTTTACTGAAAAAAGCAAAAATGGATGAAGCCCTAATTTTTTTATATTTATTTCAGTTTACTCAACCTCTTATGTGTATGCGTGTGAATTTTAATGTTTTTCATGAATTTTAGGATATTTTGATCTTCTTATCATCTTGGATATGAATAGCATGTTCGTGGTTTTCTTGATTTATGACTTGGTTTTTGAAAATTTATTCAAGGCATTTCATACCATATTTAGATAACATTCTGTAGGAATATCATCGTGTGAGATCTATGTGATTAACATCTTGTAGAGGAATAATTCATAGTCTAGGGCATCAAATTTCATGCGTCTCAAATTCCTTATTAGGTTAGATTATCATCCTGGAAAGGAACAATCAATCTCTCAGACTCGATATAGTTGACACATCTTGGAGAGGAAGTCATATATTTAGGAACCTCTAATCCTCATAAAAGTTGATAAAAGTAATTTTGATTAAATAAAATAGGAGAGATAATTCTCCCATGAGCGATGAAGCTCAATATGTAAAGAAAATGCAATTGGAAAAATATATATAAAGACATGATAAAAATCAATAAAATAACAATTTTATTTTTCTTTTACTTTACATCTTTACCTTTTCATTACCTCTTTTCTTTTGTAATAATAACAATAATAATTTAATTGCAAGAACATCAATTACATTGTTGTGAAGCAAAGTTCATTATTCTTTGTTCAATAGGTTCAAGCTCAATTTAATCTTTTACTTTGATCCATCCATGATGAGAACATTAATCGCATGAAGATTCGTGGTATCAATATGTTCAAACCCATCAATACTATCCTCAGTATCGATTCATTCATTTATCTTTAATAATGTATATAAGATTCAGGTTATCCCGCCGTAGATGACTAGCTACACCATAAGCGCTCATCAGTACTCAATCACCGTATCTCTGAGATGAAATAGGGACAAGTCTCGCAATCGGGATATATCCTACAATCAAGGTAGAATCCTGCAATCAGGATAGACCCCTACAATCAAGGCAGAACTATGCAATCAGGAGAAACTCCTACAATAATGATAGAATCCTGCAATCAGAACATAGTCCTGCAATTAGGGTAAAACCCTGCAATCGAGATAAATCCCGCAATAAGGAGGCCCTCCTCTTTATGCGTCAATTCAATCACAATCATTAATATATATTTTAATTCTGATTATTAGATAACTAAGTTAACATGTTCATACAACTAATCTAACGCTAAGTCCAATCGATAGGTGCAATTAAACATCTTCATGACAATAAGGGGTTGTAATAAAATACCCTAAGTTGACACTTTCAATCGGGAACATGGCCCGCGTTAGGGTACCAATAGGCCCTTTTTTTGTCGAGGCACGACCCACATTTAACACGGATATGATTTTTTTTCCTTTACTACGCGCTTTGGGTTCGAGGCGACCTTACCCACATTCCATTCAACTCCAATCTACCTTCGTGACACAATCGATGTTTAGGTGCAACACGGCCCAATCAAACGATGGTGTTGATGTCACCGTGGAACACGACCCGCGTTTGAAAGTGGCACGGTCCATTTCTTGCCTGGAGCGTGAACACGGCTTGCGTTTGAAAACACAATTGAGCCAACGTCGGGGAACGACATGTCGTCCATCCATTTAACTATGATACCATTGAGGAACACGACTCGTGTCGAGAAGCAACATAGTTTATTTTCGAACGCTCCGATGTACTTCTACGAAACATGACCAGCATTTGAATGCACGATCGTTCCTTACCTGACAAACATGGCCCGTTTCTCTAGGGACTCAGTCCACATTCAGTCGATTGGTTGTTGTAGGTCATTATCTCCATCCTATCATCGGTTGAGCATAACTTCGTCAACAACTAAACATAATAACTTTATTTTCATGCAGAGAACTATAATTATCATATACATATGATAATACTTAGAGTTGATCACCCTAATTACATACTTTTTTCTTTTTCGTTTGGCATTCCTCTTCTTTTAGTCCACTAGGAGGGAGGTATATATATACATATATATACATATATATATATATATATATATATAGTGTCTTGGACTTAATCTTAGTTCAATTCAACTTAATCCCTCTTCACTTATGATTAGAAGTGCTTTCAAACTAATTTGAGTAGGATTAGAAATATTAAAAAATTAGAATAATAATTTGACTTTTACTCCTATTTATTAATTTTTTTATCCTAATTATATTCTATCTTATCTTACTATACTTTTTTATTCTTTTATTATTTATTTTATTTCATGAAATATCTGGGTGTTACAGGTATACTCTGGTGGACATATTTGTTATGTTTGAAGGGGTATTCAGTATTGTGGGTGCTTACAATTTCAAGGCCGAATATTATTATGAATACAAATCATATGAAGTCCATAGGCTAAATCATATGGGCCATGAAACGAAATGGAAACAGATGTAGAAATGGACTTTGAGCCAAGTAATTATTATGTATTTGTTGCGCCGAAGCTTGGGTTGGATGAAATAACTGGCAGGTCTAAGTCCAAGTTGAAAGTTTTAAAAAGTTAATAACATCGAGCCGAGTCATCAATCACACCGAACCTGTACACCGGTGGATCTTTGACAATGGAGAAAAAATTTGGAGGATGCTTGCTATTTGATTCCATCACAGCTCACATCAACAGCTACTTAACAAGACGAGACGATCGAAACCCTCTACTAATTACTTGGCTCCACCAGTCGCTCAAAAATTGAAAGATTTCATGCCTACCATTCGATTCATATAATACAATTCCCAGGACCAATCTAAGTCGCTCGAACTGTTGTGATCGTCCCCTAATGAAGTCATTGTGCTGAAGTCCACGAGAACGGAAGCTTGCAATGATAAGTCAGTGCATGGATGAAGACCTCAGTGGTCCTCGGCTACATTGGATAACACAAATGAACGAGAAAGCCGGCAAGGCTCATCAAAGGACATTGGATGAGAGAGAGAGAGAGAGAGAGAGAGATTGGTGGGGGAGTTTTGTCTCCACTTCCATCTTAAAAGGCCACTTGCGACGTCTGCTTTGGATGCTAAGTCACTCATGCATGCATGCAGGCGATTGTGGTCCATTTCCTGAATTGTATTCCAATAGTTGGTTCATAGTTAGCATGTCGCAAGACTTTATGACCCTTTGGACTGTTCCACTACTGTCTCTCTCTCTTCCTATATGTGTGTTCACCCTCTCCTTCTCTCTCCTCTCTCTCAGGAATTTACTTTGTGCTGCTGCTTTCATTCGCTTTGTCCACTGCGTATGTTTGATCCCTTGTACATCTTTCTCTTCCACTGGATGGATTTTAGAGGAATTTTGACGAGTCAGACAGATATAGGTCATCAAGAAAGATATTTTTTATGGAGTGTTCATTAACAAATCCCGTCTCTTGCTTGTTGTTCTTAACCTACGTTACCTTTGACCAATTTCGTTTCCCATACACTTCTTACCAATAGTTTAATGTATATATTTATTTATCTGCTCATTCACGTTATATATAGAGAGAGAGAGAGATCCTAATTAATTAATTAACTAACTAAGCAATTAATTGTGTTGAGAGATTTTGAAAAGGACTGAACCTGTCATGAACTCTCATCATGTTAGAAGATCCAACAAGAGAAGGGTGTCACATGTACATTTGTCAGCAGATGAATCCTGAATAGTCAGCAGTCTTTGCTTAATCAGAAACTCTCATTGCTGAAAACAAAGCGTACGTTGCATATTTCTTATTTCGAGCGTCTATTTGAAAACGATAGGTATAGTGCATTAACTTTAATTATTTGTGTTTTTTTCTTCTGGACGTGAAATAATTAATTTTTGTATTCCTTCTGCGGGGTTAGTACAAATCTGGTTCTTTGCAAAATTAACGAAGATGTCTTCTTTTTTTTCTGTCGCCAACTAATCAAACTCTATCGAACTTCATCAGTTTTGATGAGTTCATGCTACTGTGTCTTCAACTGTACATCGAAGACAAAGAAACCAACGCAGCGAATTTTGACGATCAAGGATTGCAGTGGAGTGCAGGAGAAAATAAACTGATCAGAAAGTTGAAATTCTGAAGGAGATAGAGAAAATTCTTCTTGTTTTTTTTTTTTTTTGACGAGCTTAGATACGTCTTAGACTAATTCAAATCGATATGAAGCATTTAGATCAAGAGATGTGAACTTATTTACCAAGCTATCCTTCTCAAAGATCGAGCTCTATGAGATGGCAGCATGACGAGACTTAGTTGGGTTATAGTAATATGCAGATGCATGGTTTGAAGGGTGTCAAAATTTTCTAAAGGAGACAAAGGAGTTGGTCGGTCAAGTGATCATAGGGCGTGAGATTAATTGGGTCGCAGAGAATTCTATGACAAGGAACAAATTGCAGTACTGGATGTTGACGTGCGCATGCAATGCACAGCTTCATTTGTCCAAGTAGGTTGTCCATGCTAACAAGCCATGGACTATAAGCCAATGGATGAGAGGTCCAAGTCCTGCAACACAACAGCCAATTGAAAGAGAAGGGGAACCAACCACCTCAAAAGCCATTCATGAAGTCTTCTTCTCTAGAATTTGTATAGCATATGCTGCCATATCACATGAGAGAGAGAGAGAGAGAGATAGATGTTCCTTTCCATGGTCTCGCCAGGTCGAACACTTGCGTGTCTTTATCTAATTGTTTGGAAGATCGACATGAAATGTTTGATTCCTTAAAGCCCTTTGTAGCAAGTGTCATGTGATAAAAGGAGGGAGAGTAGTGAGAAAAGCATCTCTTTGTCATTTCTCTCCTCAAGTTGGAGTCATTTAGTTTTAGCACGCGGCTGCGCCTGCAGCTGATGCTGCTGCGGGAACCTCACGTCTCAAAGGTTTCCTGAAGAGCTCATATAGTTCACTTAAATCTCTCTCTCTCTCTCTCTCTCTCTCTCCCTTTCTCCTACCATTTATTGTTTAATTAATAGTTATTTCTTCTAGGTTAATCTAAGGCATTATTTTCATAATTAAGTGTGCTAACTGGTTTGGCTTTGTCAAAATATATTAGGTTCTTATGAAGTTTTTTGAGTAAGTCATAGTAACCGGCCGCAAAGTGAGACTGATGAGCTTTGACATTTTCTGAAGAAGCAATCTCTTTTCTTAATCTTTTACATGGAAAGATCAAAATTTTCTTTAAATATGCAAATGACATGCATTCTGCAATATTTAAAGATTTTACAACAAGAAAACAATTTCAGCTGAACAGTAAACATAATAAATATTTTCTTTAGCGCATGCATTATTTTTAGATCTAAATCCATCAATATTCAGAGTAGAAACTCTGATGTTCGAATGAGAATGAAAAAATAAATCCTGACTAAATTGATATCTTTTCAAATTCGAAATTATTAATTTTCATCATATGACACCCTGTATGTACATAATTCTTTTATATGTTTTATCAACTTTGGTGTTATAAAAGAACGGCGTCCCCGAAGGATCATTATTACATGAAAAAATGAACCGAAGAATATGACGAAGTTAGTCTTATCTATTGATTGGCCAAAACATGAAGGCCTTAATTTATAAAAGGGATGCGACATGCACACTAATTTTCTAACAGCATACGGCAAAATCTCAGTTGTCTTCTTTATGCATGCGACTTTCCAAGCTTTTACGTAATTATTAATTTTGTGTGGATTCATGCACGCATGTAACTAAATGCACATGGGGTATAATAAATAGCTATATCAACATGCACAAATAGAGACGAGAAGCTATGTATCGATGGTTTATATATCTACAACCCTTTCTTCAATCAATTTTGTGTGGCACGACCAAGAGTTTCAATGTATCACGCTAACTAGATCTATATATGCTCTCTCTCTCTCTCTCTCCTTATATATATATATATAAGGGAGAGAGAGAGAGAGAGAGAGAGGCCCCAAACCCTAATTTAACATTGCACTTGCAATATGTAAAAGCCCTCTGCATGATGCTTCTGATCTTCACCAGTAGCAAGCTTGACTCCTGATGCATATATGGATCTTGCGCTATAGTTCACCGGACATACATAGAGAGGTCCCAGCACTAGAGACCAGTAATTAATTAATCGTTTGTCATTTGACTGTAATTCAAGATTATCCAGACTGGGGATTTATGTTCACTCATGACCCATCCTTTTTAAGAAGCTTGCAATGAAGTCCACATAAATTTTATCTGAATCTGATGAATAAATTTCTTTCTTAACATTTTGTGTGCACCTTCTGATGTTTTAATATATATAATTAATAATGTCGACATAAGTATCCTTCTCCACCTGCCACTCTATGCATGAATACTTGACTCGTATCGACGACATCATCCATCTTACAATTAATTTAATTAGCCAAAGTCTTCAACAGTCGTCGGACAACAAAGCTGATCACCCGTAGCATAAAAGATAGATTTTCAACAGAATGAAAAAGACCTCCATGTACTGATCTCTAGTGCTGGGACCTCTCTCTCTCTCTCTCTCTCTCTCTCTCTCTCTCTCTCTCTCTCTCTCTCTCTCTCTCTCTCCCCCTCCCTCTCCCTCTCTATATATATTCAAATCATATATACTATCACGAACAAATTATCTAGTTAAATGATCGATGATTTAAATTTACAAAACACATGCACATGATACTAAATAAACTTTTGGATATGCTAAAGTATTTTAATAACATCAACAAATTAAAATTGATTTATTTTTTGGATCACAATTAGTCACCCTTGGACCTTGAGTTCACACATTCATTTTACCTGAATTATATACCATAAGTCATTGACTGCTACATTATTAATTGTAAGTAGATTATATGAACACTGTTTACATGCATTACACACACATTATATAACACCATTGACTTCCTGTGAAGACTGTCCTGGATCTTTGTAGCTCTTAAAGACTATAAAAAGAAGATATACATCTAGGAATTTTTAGGTGATGACCACTTGATCCTTTTCACTTGGATGAAGAGCTTAACAGATGCCCTTTGTTAGACGTGGCATTGACGGTTATCTTGGTAAAGTTCACATGCATGTCGAGTACGACTAAGCCCCCTCTTTTTCATAGCTTACCACCACCATCACTTACAAATTATGTATATACATATATATATATATATATATATATATATATATATATATATATATATATATATAAATATATATACA